>JAQIXQ010000795.1:0-20977 GCA_034700485.1 Pseudosinella alba
AATTTGTACCTTGCCTGTAAGTACAGCCTGCAGCAGAATAATTATGTTAAGTAAATTAGTGAATATTAAATTAAATAGGTTCAATTGATGTGTCAGTGACAGACAATAAATGTACTCTTCCAAATTATAGGTTACTACTTACTGTACAATGTACCTTATCCATGCCAAAAGTCTAACTTATCCAATTTTTTGGATTTCTACTATTCCCTTTCCATGCCATCCGCAGAAAAATAGTATTTTTTGGTAAGCTTTGGGATTTTCCTTCCCTCCTCCTCCAATATTCTGCAAAATCCGAAGGAAAGAAATTCTTCTTATTCAGCCTGTCCGCAATATTTTTTATCTGTGGGCATACATCAACCTCACGAATCAAACCTATAAAAGAATGCTGTACGGTTCAATCGAAGAAAACAACACGCCTTGTGCTCAATAGTGTCATCGTCATCCTTGTCCCAAGTCAAGTCAGCATCGAGGCTGATCACCATGATCATGAGCATACCTATTCGAGATTTATGCTGATGCAATTTTTTTTAGCTTTTTATTTAATTTGAAAGTTCCACACGGATATATGTATTAGGCTGCGATTGTATATGACCAGCAAAAGTAAAGACTCAAATTATCAAGTTATTAAATCAGAAGTGCAAATAACACATTCACATTCACAAATATCTACGCACTTTACTTGTATCTTATATGTCTCACGATGAGGATATCCAGTATCAAATCTATTGCTATTTAAACCGACATCTGCTCCACTCCGCCTACATCTGTGTGAAATCGACAAGAACTACTTGCAGATAAGACAAATTCGCATTGTTTTCTTATCGTTCCTCATCGTTAAATAATGGCTTGCTGAAATGAAGCTGTAGTCCCATTTCCATTCACAAAAGCACTTCACATTGCTTGTTTTTATTTAGTGGATCTATTTAAATTCATATTATGAATAGGGCTAATAAGTGTCGGATGAGTGGGTTGCTTCATCACATCACGCCTTTCTTTCTGAACTGTATACATGATTTACACGAACATGATATACATGAACCCAATCGTTATATTTGATCTTGCCGATGCATTTGCGTTACAATGATAATTTCATATTCCAACAGATATAAAAGTACCTCGCTACCTCAATGAAGTATCAAGTCAACTTAAGTTAGTTATTACATTACTAAATATTTAGCGTTGCATCCTGATATTCCTACATATCTAATCGCGTTTTGTCTATTGGGCGGAAAAATATTTTGCTATTTTTTCTTGTTTCTGAGAATTGGCAGTATTTAGTAGAAAGATGCTTATGCGTAGGAAGGAAGGAGTAGGTAGGACTTAGGAGACCAGATCATATCATAACATCACAGCCCAAATAAAAAGGGGAAAACAGAAAAGGGTCATGTGATATGGTTAATGGTTATAGGGACAACATTACAACTTGGCAGAAAGTTACTGCCTTGTAAGATGCTGATGATGTCGCAGAAGGAGGAAGGAAGGGCAAATATAAGCAAAAACGATGCAAAAGCGTAAACGGTTTTTGTAAGCATGATCGTCCATGGCTTGTTCGTTATTCCGGCTTTGGCATGGTTGTTTTGTATACAAATTACATCTTCCTGTTTGACTAACTGACGATGAGAGAATGGTGGTGATAATATAGCCATTTAAAAACTGAGACAAAACATGATATGACTATATGACTAGATGGCTGATATGTTAAAAGGCAATGTACTTTCTTGCAAATATTTTCTAATTTTATGTTTACCGATGTGGATGTGCACCTAGATACATATTTTCACTGGCACTGGCATAATCCAGATATGTATATAGACTGCAAATATATTTAGATCAGTCTAATTAGTTGGAAGCATGATTATGACTACAAATATTTTTGGTTAAACAGGATTGTCCGGACTCCTGATCCTCCTGCCTTAACCCTGGCTGGGATTGGTTGGGTGAAACTTAACTTGCGATTAGTGCATTATGATCCTGATGAATGATCCATTGTTACCCGTCCACTTTTTACTCTGATTCTGAGATTTGCTTTTGGAGCTCCCATTTTCGACACCATTACCGTTGTTCCCATTCATTTCTGTAGCAGTTGAAAATGCTGAGGCCGAGTTATTGACGTTACTATTAGCAATCCGGTTACTCAAATTGCAAAATCAATTGTAAAATCTGGTTATTTTGGTTAAACTTTTTGACCCTCAGACGGTGAACTTGACGATGATGATGATGCGGATTCCGCGATTAGGAGTTGAATCAAGTGACTAGTATGAATTACAGGGCCAGTATTGTTACTATTTTGCTATGAATTCTGCTCTACTGAAATGTTCCGAGACTTTGCAGGAGTCGGAGAATCAGTCCAATCTAAATTCTGATTTTGGTCGATTCATTTGTTCCCATTCATAAGCGATGATGTGGAGTTTGAATTTGAGTTGGAATTGGAGGTGAGGTCAGACTCGGGATTGAAATTTCTACTTTTGTCATTCACAGCCACGATATTGCAGTTAGACTGGGACCAACTTCAACAACAACCAACATAGCAACCCAAGCAGTCATCACCATCACCATCACCAAAAATTGAATATTTTCCCATTCATTCCCCGAATCCCAACATAAATTAACGTAAAGAGGGAGTCACTCACGTGGAACATCGTTAATGTAAATGTGTAAAAGAAATCCTCCAATTTCCATTCATCCCTACTCCATCCTTAAACAATAAAAAGGCTTATTTTTTCCCTTATTCAAATAGTCCCTTTCCGTCTGGTCCATTCATCCCATCTCACCTATATTTGTATTAGTCCTTCAAGTCATATGACTTGAGGAAAGGGCAAGGTGTACTTTTGTTCTCGTCCTCAGCGAGCTCAAAAATATCCCTTTTTTAGACCTTGCCCATTTGCCCATCTGTAAAAAAGGTCATCATCATCATCACCTAACTTGGCCAGAGGGTACAACTGAAGGAACAAAAGACATGCCTTTTTTATACTCTCAATCTCAGCTTATTGCTTTGTTCTCGGTCTAGTAACCCAATCATGGATTGTTATGTAGGTCACTAGAGCTGAGAATATTTTCCTCATACGTCCTTCGACCACTGAACTGGAGATGGGAAATGGAAAGGGAAGGAAGCCGAATGAGACTTTTTTAATGTCTTGGGTTCGCTTGCGCATCCCATATGTCACCATATTGATAAAATTATCATCATCGGTTTCCTCGTTATCATATCATATCATATCATCAGAAAAAATCATTTATTTTTCAAGAGGTTTCCTCTTCTCCCTTTCATTTTGTCTGACCCTGTTCTCCCGAAAAGATTATAAATTATGATGTGAGGTTGAGGTAGAAGAATGACACTTGTCATTCGCAGATTCTCAAAAGGATTAGGCATAATACATATTGCGTTATGTATAAAAGCACTTGCTCTCTGTCTGAATCCATAAGTAAAATTTAAAAAAAATGTGATGTGAGAATGGGTATACGAGTAGTATTAAATATGGATATAGTTTTCATTGTGCCACTGCAATTCCTATGATTGATTCCTTATAAGAAAATAAAGATAACGTAGGCTTTCGTTTAATCTCTCTTCATAATCAACTTTATTTTATATAAAAATGATGGACTTAACTTCAATATGGGAACGTTATAACTAAATATGGTTACTTGTATCATTCAAAAATGCTTCTTTTTATCCAAGTCTTTTAATTTACAGAGCCTGTCGATTCATATCATTTTGGAACATAACATAACGGTGTGTGTCATTGTCACAGTTTCAACCGAACCGGGGAAAACGCAACTCTTCCTTTAGCAAAGGGAGGTAACTTCCTATAAACACACGGCATCAAAGAAATTAACATCATAAATAGCATTTGCAACCTAAGTTAAATCAGGGCATCTAAATAATATAATTATAGAGTATTTAATGAACAAAGCATGGAAATTTATCTGTACATTATCATTTAGTACGATCAATAGGTAGCAGGAATAGGTTGTCCCTTTGATGTCATTAATTTAAAAGTCACGTATAGGGCAAAGATGTTTCTCCTCATTTAAATAGGAATATTGAGCTAGTCAATGGCTTTTACAAATGACTGACGTGTAGATACGCAGGGATTCATTAACAGACTTTCCAACAGTCGCAACTTATACAAACTATCGCGTTAGCTGTGGATGTATGAATACCAGTCGGTGTGAATCAAATTAATGAGAGACGGAAGTATTTTATTCGGGTGTGGACTACTGGCTGCAATTTCCTATCCTACCTGGAATCTCATATAATTATCATCATTGGTTCTTTGGTGCCTGGATTGAAACTTAAACATTTTTGCTTTTCCCAATGCAATTTTAGTACTGCTCGTAGGGCCTTTTTGCGTTGCCAAAGGCATATCATGATTTGATCCAACTGGGATTTCTTCTTCTCTGACGAAAGTTTCTCATCGGGAGATTAAATGAACTAAGGCCATCGCCAGCCTCGGATTCAGACGGGAATGGGATAGGGTGGTCGTTTCGTTTTGTTTGATCGTAGTTTACTTAAAATAGTATCTTGGACTTGACTAATATGGGATGATAATGATATGATGATATATACCAGCTTAACTATCATGGTCACCTCATTCTTTATAATATGTATTACGCAAGCCATCACTGCACAAGACTTGGATTTATATGCATAATAGTGGGACTGGGATTGGAGGATAAGAAATGAAGCATGACATGACATATAGTGAAGGCATGACCAAAATATTCAACATTAATTACCATTTAAGAAGATTGATATATTCATTTCCCCTGAGCCCCTGACTATAACTCGTGCACGTACATTTAAAATTGTGCAACCTCGTGTTAACGGTTCTCATAGCCTGCATCGGGATCACTTCACTACTGGATAGCATGTAGCTAAGAATGTAAATGAACATGTTCCGGGTGACTGGGGCAATGCGACACACAACCACTTTCACCGGATTTCCATCCTCCCCAACATGTTATCTGTGGAGTGATATACCAGCGGGAGGTCACGAGGGTCACTCTGGGAGTGAATTGAAGGACGGATGGATGTATGGATGAATGGATGATTATATTCCCTATACAACCACATCAATTGGGACGATATGCCAAATCTCGCCGTCTGCATTTAAACCTCAGACTTCAAAAGCGATTCATGCTAAATTAATTAATTAATTCATGTCATCATAAACATATCATCACCTAAAAATGTTCTATTTCAAAAATTCTCATGAGATGACTACATATACCTATGTAATGATGCCAAATGATGACCTATGCAACTGCCAATGGGAATTTACAAAAAGTGCAATTTTATATCCCAAATAAAAATTGCAAAGTGATGCATAAGTTATCTTTGCAGTTCCATATGAATTGTTGATTGGACGTTGGAACTGTTCGGCGTGATCATTTACTGAACGAAATATTAACATAATAATTATTATGATGCAATGGCAATACATATATAATGCTCTACATGGTCTACAGAGACTATTGTTGGAGTCTGAACTGAAAATTGAATTGGGTTTCGCGGTAAAGTAGAGTAAATTAGAGTTATTACCAACGTTTCCTGTATTAAAATCAAGTTATTTTAATATGTAAAGCCGTTAGCAAAATATGCCCACCTTTTCAATTTAGCCAAGCCAATAAAGCATCTCTCTGTTGTTAACTTTATTTTCAATGTTAGTAAATTTGACTTTATTACTCCATCATTGACAAATGTGTCTACCTATAAACTTGTCATGGAAGCATACATCTTTCATCTTCAACGATTTAATATTAACATTGCTCCAAAGAAATAAAAATTCACAGATAGAAAAAGATAGAGATGGCATTACATACTTATTAGGGAGAAACCGCCAATTTCCCTGTCATATTCATTGCTAGGAAGGTCTAGCTCAGTCGATTATACACTTCATATGGAGAATAGCTTAACCTGAAGTTCTCAGCATCAAGCCATATTTTTATAATATTTCGACAGAGCTCTTTCTGCAAGTTATTTCATTCCAGCTAAACGTTGAATTTGCTTGGAAGAGTTCATTTTCATTTCCCAATTTAGACAAAGATTGCACAAAAGAATTAGTGCAACTGCCCAACGGAATATGATATATCATAAAGTGAAGAAGATATCATATCGGTAAAGAAGAGAACTACTGCAACTGTCGATACAAAATGTTGAAGTAACGCATAATGTCAGTTTAGTCTCCATTTGCAATTTGAGCATCCATTTAGATGAATGTGGAGAGAGTATAGTCGGTCCCACTCCACAGGAGCGGTGAATTTTATGGTCGGGATTTTTTGCCATCCCCATCATCATCATCATCTGAAGCAACATAAAAAGGAGCATCGGAGTCATCGTTGTCATTATAAAATATATTTTTATCGGACTTGCTGTTTAAAGGTCTTGCAGATCAGTCCCAAAAATGTTTTAATGAATGAATCACTATCTGCATTTAGCTATATGTATGGTCGTGTATTTTTTTGGTGTGACTCGCAAAGTCTAACTCCAAAAATTCTCTCACACTTTATGCTATTAATATCAACATAAATACACTTACTTTCCTGTTATTTTTGTTGAGAGTTGAGTGAGTTGATACAGAAGATGAAGATGAGAAAGACATTTTTTGGATATGGATTGGCTTGGATTTTGACTATTGAGAGATATATCCAGTTGCACTGCCAGTGCCATTTATTTAATTTAGCCCCGTCTCTTTTTACCTGCCGACTTGACTTGCCTCTATCTTTGCCGAAAAGATGTAATATGTGTAATATGAATGCATTCAAATGAATTAATTGAAAAACACATTCCATTTTCTGGGCATATTTTTAGGGCTGAATTTGTATTTGTTTTCCAGATTTTGGGTGCTGCTGTGCTATGCTGGAAGATAAAAAAAATACGCTTTTGCATGGGATAGGTATATAATTAAAGTTAAAAAAGTGAAAATAAAAACATTTCATACTTTTCCTTATCTCCATTTTTCAGCCATTTCATTTTGGTACACATTTCGTCTTTGTTATGTTCTGTCATGTCATGTCTTGTGCTCGAAGGAAAGGAAATATAGGTAATATTTTGGAGGAGACGAAAGTACTCTTAATTTTTTGTAAATGAAAATGATCTGGCTATCTTGTTTAATGATGAACTGATGATCAGTAAGATTGTCAATAATT
Source organism: Pseudosinella alba (assembly GCA_034700485.1). NCBI lineage: Eukaryota > Metazoa > Arthropoda > Collembola > Entomobryomorpha > Entomobryidae > Pseudosinella > Pseudosinella alba. The sequence goes on from JAQIXQ010000795.1 coordinate 7,150, forward strand.
GTACTAACAATTATTCAAATCAAAAATCTTATATTGTGAACCGTTCATATATGTAATATCAAATATGTTTTGTATGTAGGTATGTACAAATCAAAGTATTTTGGTGGCATTTTTCCCTATTCGACTCCTCGCTCAGAATAGCATCGAACTTCATATTAAATTAAGATTCATGTTTTTATATCATGTCAAGTCCGGATCAGAAATCATGTATATGAAGAAGGAGGCGACAGCAAAGACAGACGAATCTCAGACTCGGAAAGAACCAACGCTTGCTTCATTCTTAAATAAAGCAAACAATAAATTCGTTTTCAACGAATGCTAGAAACGGAGCTGAAACGAAACGGGTAAAAATATTTGTGGCGTGAGGATTTACAAAATGCCATATAATGTAGTACGTGAATTTTGAAATGTTGACCTTTGACCCACTTCCGGTAATCCAATTCGGCTGAAAATCAATACCGACGAAGAGAATTAGGGGTAGTACATTTGGGCAAAAAATTACAAAAATTAAAAAAGGAATAAAGGCAGTAGACCGCACACAGACGGACAGACAGACAGACAGACAAAGCTGGGGAAACCATAACTCGCTTTCAGCTCCGTAATAAAGCCTAATAGTAAAATCATCAAAGACGCGGTCATATTAACGGAAAATATTATCCGTAATTTGTTGGCTTTATTCACTGAATGTAATGTAATTGCTTCTTGTTCTTTGTTCACTCACACTAATCCAGGCAATGTAAACCATGAACACAAATTATTTGTACTACTATCTAACTAATAATCTGCAGAGGTATAAAAATAGCAAGAAAAAAATGTATTTTTCATACGGACACAGATATGACTTCTTGGGGGAAGGTAGGGAAAAGATACTTGGTTTAGGCCATTTCATTTGCATTTCATGAATTTTATTATCAATTTCCATCCTCATGAAAGTCACAATTGAATTGTATTCTTGACATCATGATAAAATAAAATAAGCTGACAAACAACAGTCCAACTTTGGTATGGCAAACTATGTCCAAATTATCCGAATTAAGAGTATCGGTTTCCCTGTTCTTCTCTGATCTGCCCTGTTCTTTTTTACTTACTTATTTTGCATTTTAATTGCACAAACGGGAATGTAGAGGCGACTTTTCTCTCCCTGCTCATGTTCTGCGTATGATGATGATATGATATGATGAGCCTAACTAATAGCTTATGGTAAGTATAATGGAATGGGTCATTTAGGAAAGAGAAGTCAAAGTCAAAGTGAAGCCCAAGCCATGTTCTTTGTTATAAAAAAAACAGTGCCCATTTTATTCCACTGAAGAATCGACTATATATTACACCATTGGTATAAGTGCAGCTAACTGTAATTTAGAGTTAAAGTGACGAAACATACTGTATGAAAACCGAGAAGCGTAATTTTCTTTTTCTATTAGTTCCAATGCTGAGAAGATGAAATACAAATCTTGTTGTATCTATGGACACCTTTTCTAATTGAACTACCCTGTCCTGGATTTAGTGTTATTTGTTTTTCAACATGCTAGAGACTCTGGTGTCAAATGAAACGTGTCAAGTTAGAGTTTGAGTTGGAAAGTTCTCGACCCCAGTTAATTTACTAATTACACATCCAAAATCCAAATAAAATAATTGTTCACAATATTATAGGACGATATAGGTTTGGTTTCAATTTTCGCAATTAGTTCGTTCGTAGGTGTGTAAATTAACGCAGACATTGAAAGTTTATTGTTTTAAAAGCAAGTTTTGCAAGTAATAAAAATTGGATTTTGGCAACATTTTACTTTTAGTCACTGTTACCTTGTCCCTTAAATAGTGAACGATGACAATGACAATGTCAGATCAAGTCATGAATCCATACGAAGGAAATGAGAGGTATTTCGCCAATCCGAATCCAAGGACATTTATGAGGGCGGTTATTAGGAACGTGAACAATGAAGAGGTCATGTTTGCTGTACGATTTAAATTCCGAGTAATCCCGCCACCGAAGCTAAATAATCATGGGTCGACTGACTATTCTATAACAAGTTTGATTAGGGTAGGTAGTAATTAATTGTTGGTATATGAATTAAGAAAGTTTAAGGTGACTTGAATGGGGAGTGTTGTTTTGAGACCCCATTTGACATGCAAATGACCAAATATTTAATTAACTATTTAAATGAATCGTTTTAATGTTATTTTAGAGGGCCGGTGGGCTAATAAGTTCTAATGAAAATGATACTGAGTATGCGTTGACCATTTTGGATTTGTGGGGCATGAAGATATCTCCCCCAATAGACTTGGAGATCCCTACGGACAGCTACTCCAGCAGGTTTATTTATCAGTCAGTAATTAATAAAAAACGGAACATGTCACCCCCAGATCCTAGCGAATATATGTGAGCAGTTAATGAATTAACTATATTGTTGTTATGTATTTTGATATTGATTTGCTTTTGATATGATAGCTAACCATGTACGCGTTTGCTATTTAAATCAGATTTAAATAAATTGTCTTTTTTCGTCTATTTATCGTTCATAGGTTGTCACCGTCAATCTACACCCATTACAAACCGCTTGAAATTTTAGAAAGGAAGAAGACGTGGTCGGATTTGCGAATTTTGCAAATTACTCCAGCGCCATTGGCTTTAACTAACTCCTCCGGGCTTCAAGATACTTCAGAAATGGACCATTCTCATCCCGCCCCTACTTCTGACAATTTCGAAAATGAAAAGGGCAATAATGATTCGCCTTCTCAACATGCCCCTTCCGAAAGAGTCCGTCGCGATTCAAGTTCTGAAAGACGTACTCAGGAAGCCTCTGATAATTCTGCTGGTGCTACTCCTCACACGGTTCATTCTCCAAAAAACATTTCCAGTCCAGTAATGGAACAGGCCGTGGCTGGTTCGTCCACTGGTAATACCCATCGACGATACCCTTCAAAGGTTTCGGACACCAATGCCAACAGAGTACAGAAATACTCCACATTAATATTCAGGAGTAAGGAGTGGTGGTTGTCATAGACCTTGGACAGAGTTTGAGAAATTTGAGAAGGAGAAATTTTTCTTGGGTTTTAAAGAAGTGAGTGAATAGTATTTCTTTTAAAAAGATTTACGACGAGTTTTTTCATTTTTTAAGAAAGTTGAGGTAAGTCGGTTGCTTGTTCCCTGTTGCCAAAAAAAAAGATTGCATGACATAAGCAGTAAAAATTGAAATATGTGTAATCATGCAACGGAAGAAAAGACTAGTTTCCGGCTCCTGTCTATGTCATCCCAATTTTGACGAATCCTTTTTAAAGATGAAGATTGTTTAACTCCAGTGTTGCTTATTTCCTCTAATAACCTGTGCACCGAGTTGCTCGAGCAGGGGCAAGGCAAGGGTCCCTCCTAATCTTCACTGATATGATAAGGAATTGACATGCTCAGTCATAATATAGTTAAACTTGATAAAGAGTGAGCATTTAGTCATGAAAAGCGGTGGTTAGTTAGTTGGTCATCGTCATCATCATCATCTCATTATCAATACATGCTCATTCCCTCCAAGCCTCGAAGTAGAAAAAAAAACAATTTCCAATATGATTTGATTTGTAGATTGTGTAATTAGTTGGTATGCGTATGTTGACTTTGACTCTTAGAAGCCATTCAACTAAAATAATCCCCCTAAAGTACAAAATTATATTACATACTACTATTACATCTAAAGTATTTAGGCATTGTGATTTTTCTAACTCATTTTTTATGAACTTGCATCCTTACTGCAGTTTCACATATTTGCATTCTCATATGTGCAGAGAAAAAGAGTATCGATAAAATAGTTTTTTTAAACAGTTCATTTGTCAATTCTATTTTGCTTTTCAAATACATATAAGAAACGACATAGGCGGAATATGTGAAGGGATGCATTCGATGCATGCTAGCCATATCTTAAGTAACTAATGAGGATATTATGGATACGCTTGTCCTAGCTTGGCTTGGTCATTTTTTTCTTCAAAAAATATTATACTCAGGCTGAGGATTGAAATGCACCTGAGGAACTATCTATATTTCTATAAGTCAAAAAAAATCTTCAAATTCTTGTACATGTATATAGATAGATACAAGGGACCACGGAGGGAGGCACAAAAATCAAAAAAGGGAGGAAAGAAAATTGTTGGTGGAGGATGATGATGATAAATTGACCAACAGAGATAAAATGACGAAGGGGGGAAATGAGCAATTATTAACCTTTTGAGCTTTGTGGGAGAATGCTAGCCAAGAGCAAAAGTGCAAAGAAGAACGATCTACTAGTCCACATACCTAAATAGTTTTCATTCTCGTGCAGATATTAACAGCATGCATATTTTCCTTGAAAAGTAATCACTTTCCTTCACCCCCCACCCTCTTCCTTAAACTTGTAAATCCTACTTCTACTATGTCTGTGTTTATCTTTGACTTTTTAATGGAGGGAACAATAGCAATGGATGGAGAGGCATGCATTCCATTCATTCATCTATATTTATGTAGTCATTGCTAGCTACTTTACAGTATTCAGTGGAATAATAGCCCTCACGAGGATTGAATTGAGGATAAGGGATTAAAATAAAAGTGGGGATATTATTTTTTATGACTAGGCATGATTGTTATTTTGCTGAAGTTATTATGTTTTAGCGCTCAGGCCAGGATAGAACAAATAGCAATAAATCAAATTCTCAATCTTTTGATATTGATCAATTCGTAAAAAAAAATAAACCAATAAAATCTTATCCAAGTTATGAATTACACACTTCAGATTGTCTTACCTCCTCCCTTACTACCTGTAAGATGAGTGGATTATGGATTTACACTTGGCTAGCTTTTCGTTTTCGAAAGGAAGATCAAGTCAGCTTTTACAATTAGCTAGCTTGTAATAACAACATCTCTTTTGATCAGGCTAAGATGATTATTCAAAATAGATAGATATATGGAATGGTATATACTCATTTTAATTCACAATCAATCATAATGCACTTTGGAGATTAATAAAAATGAAAATTAGCACACTTAATATGCTTATGTGGTCAATGACTTACTTTTCAGCTCCTTCTTTTGGGCTCCAAGACTTTGACTCTCCATTAATTTATGCATCGATCATGTCAGATTTATTACACAGTTCGTTTTAAATATCTTTTCAATTCATGCATGGTGGGACGATCATCATCATCATTCATCCCTTTCCTCAATTCTACCCTCGTAACTTTTAATCCCTTAGTATTTGATCTTGCCGTTTGTTTCTTTAAAAGGAGTGTAATGATTATGATATGATGTAATTTTGAAAACAAATTTCGCCTACTTGTAGGCGAAATTTGTTTTCAAAATCAATAGCATCATTAATGTAAAAAAAATACAGATCAATACATTTATACTAGTTGATGTTCACTCACTCATGCATTATCAATTGTAGTCGAGATTAGAGAAGAAGAAAAATCAAACTAAAAAGCATTTTGTGACTTTTGTTCTCACATTCTTAACAAATACATACTTGAAATGGATTGGAATGGATTGCGTAGTATTTCTACTTGTTACATATCTGGTTCTTGTCTATTGATTTAACGATCTTCCTTTACAAAAATTTCAAACTAGCTGACAAACACAAGGCACAAGTGGAGTGGGTGATCATCCCATTTGTTCTTATAAGGAGATCATTTCTCTTGATTATGCAATTCTTGTAACGTTTATCGCCGTCCGTTCCTCCTTTAATTTGTGTTCGCTTGTCTTAGATATGAAAATAAATAAAAAAAAATCCCTTTTTCACCTTTCCATTAAGAGGCTCTCTACCAGCTCGATATAATTTTTTGAGAGGCGCAATCATCAAATAAAATAAAAGGGGAGAACTCAACCCATTGATATAATGCGTAGGTATCCATTATCCATCCCTCCATTTGTGAGAAGGCGTGTTACTCCAATTCATTTCTAACGCGGAGGACGAGAGGTGATGGGGGGAGAAACCTGTATTCCCTAACTCATCAATAACAACCCCGTCCTCTCCTCGTGACTATTATATTTTCCCTGTATTAGCTTTAATGAAAAGACGTGATCATTAATTAATTATCACAAATTACCTACTTGATCTTGTAGAAAGAGAGGAGATGTGTAAATATTTTCATGTGTGGGTTTTTGTCAAACAAAAGATTTTTCTTTTCTTTCTCTTTCCCTCTTTCAGAGAGCCTCTTCCGCAGTACAACACGGAATCGGAAGCGGTCACATCTCGAGCTGTACTCGGAGCCGGATCTAATCAGTTCACAAGACAAACTCGGATGGAGGTTCGTCAACATGGGAAGACCCTTCATCCCCAAATACGTCGGCCAATGATGTCAGTTTCTTTACATTCCCACGAGGTTGACCCGGTGGACTTAGTTATAAGATTCGTATTTAAACTCTAATCACAATTCATAAACCTAATTAGCCCACTTTATAGTGCTATAGTGTTAATTGTTATGGACAGTGCGATGAGGGCGATGATGATAATGCTGTTTGTAAATTGATTTGATAATTATATAAATGATCATGACAGGAGTGTTGATGAGATGATTTGTGTTTTTTCCCTCCAACAAAGGAAAGGGAAAAGAAAAGGGACATGAATAGGTTCCAATGTAATTTTTTTCTTGAAATCTGTGCATAATTAGGACTGATGATACCAACTGTTATTGTTGATTCTCTCTTTCTTAACCTAGGATATCACTGTATAAATAAATATAGATTATGTGTGCAATATATCATGTATGAATGATTTAGCTCAGGAGTTGCAGTTTGTGCGTTTTTTCTTTAAAGAAACGAATATATTAAGCATGATACTATGAATAGTGGTTTGAATTTAATGTATGATGTAAGTGTGAAGGAAGCATACTAAGTGTCTGTTTTACAAATGTTTTATTATACACGCATGCACATATTTTTGTTACATACAACTTTTTACTATAATCTTACGAATTTATGATAAATACAAATCCTCCTCCATGATTCCTTCCCGGCATGGACGTACGAATGTGACTTTTTTAATCATGATATGATGATGTTGATCATGAATATTACTTCCGCTTTTAAGGTTTTATAAATTAAGGATATTTGACTAAGGTACTATGACTAATCGTAAGTATACAACTAATTGGATTATAGCAACAAAAAAATCAAATAAAAAAAAACGATATACCCTTTGATACATACACATAAATCGCTGCTACCCCTTATTAAATTGGTAATCTTGAATTCATCGTGAATTTTTTCATGATGATGTATTCGTTTTTTGTACAATCTGCATTCAAATTGTTTAAAGCGGTAATACGCCGTCTACCTTCAATAGGGGCCGAACAGCATACCTCTATAATAAAAATAATAAAAACGGCATTTCATATACTGAAATGCCTTTCCTTTCGGAGATGCATAAATGAAAGGATGGAAGATGCAGGATAACGGCTGTGTTGAAATTGAAATGACCAATTCCTTTCTTTCATCATCATGATATGATCAACATCGTCAGTCAGTTAGATTTTTACTATTGTAAAGAGGTCGTCATTATTATTCCTATTCCTTTTGGTGTGCCGCATGTCCGTAGACTGTAGACGATATAGGTTCATGAAGAAAAAAAAGAGAGAGAAAATATCGAGCATGTGCATAATGATGATCATTTCAAAAAGGTAAACTATAAGCATGCTTTAAACTCAAAACTAAAAATATACCTACATATACTAAAGAAGAGCTCAAGTCTTTTGCGAACTCAAAAATGCATCAAGAATTTCTGCACAAATGGCAAACAGCGAGATACAGTCTTAGTGTCGTTGAAAGAATGAAATTATTAGGAGGGCCGACTTTTATGTCAAATACATCTATCTATAACTGCATACTATTATCTCACCCCGTAGTAATCAGCAACACGGTACAAGTCATTCATATCATGTCAAATCTACATAAAAAGTCCTGTATACGAGATAGCAACGGCAGACAACTCTCAGATTCTGAAAGACGCTAAGATTGATTTTTAAATAAATCCTTTTGGCCTGACATAAAGCATGCTAGAACAGAAAAAAATACAAGGACCCGGTCATATTAACGGGAAATTGTATTCACAATATAATGTGTTTGCCTTGTCCACTGATTGATATAGTTGTGTGGAGGTGGATGGATGGATGGAACTCAAATCATATCGACATACATATATACCTGGCTACAAATTATATGCTTAATGTAGTTCCTTCTTCGTTCACACTAATCTACACATTTTAAACCATGAGCACAACTTATACATTTATACTGCTAACCTAACAAATTATCTGCATAGGAATAAGAAATAACACGAAAAAATGTCTTTCTTTTATGGGCATAGATAGGGCTTCGTCTTTGGAGAAGTAAGGGGAAAGCAACTAGGTCACTTCATTTTCACTTCATACTTTATTCAATTATTACGGAGCTGAAGCGTAGTTATAAGATCACTTTGTTTGTCTGTCTGTGGAAGTTCTACAGGCTTCAATATTGCAACAATTTTTCTAATTTTTTGTATATGAGCTGTACTGCACCTGAGTATGTGCACCTCCTATTTTGTGACCGATTGGATCACCCGAAGTAGGTCAAAGGTCAAAATTATAATTAACATTATGTAAATGGAAACATGTCATACTTCGACGCCATTTCTACGCTTCAGCTCCGTCCATAGTCCCGTTGCAAACGGTTTATTATCATGTCATTCATGTGTAAGTCATAATACATTTGCATACAAGCCATGCAAAAATTAAAAAAACGTCCAAAAAAACCTGTCCAAGTTTGATTCAAAATGTAGAAATAAACGTGAAGTTGACTTTTCTCTCCCTGTTCAATGTTCGATGTATAATGATGATGATGACGATGACGATGATAATCGTTTAAAAGTGTAATCGGTCATTTTGGAAGGAGAAGCCAAAGCCTAGTCCTTGGATATATTAAGTAAGAAAAAATAAAGATTTCTTACAAAACTGATTGTGGATGTGGAATGTACTATATCGGGCTTATGATGACTATGGGAAAAGGACGAAGATTTATACTGAATTAATATAATGATGATGACGATGTCGTGAGAGATGAAGGGCTGAATGTTGATGAATGCATGTAAACTAATGGGTAGATGTCATATTTCGTTAGTCGTTTGTGCTTTAGGTTGAATAGGAGACGAGTAGAAAAGGAAAGACTTACAACAAATACGCTTACAAGTACATGAACGATTTTACGAAGTGAATCCTGTTTGTCTGCTCCATAAATAAATCTAAATATTGCGTACTGGAAAAAATATCTGAAAAATTCGCAGCAATTTCGTGACAATATTGTGTATTGCGTTAATTAATAAAGGATGGTAATCATAAATCCGTTCTTTCACTGTGCAGTTCAATAAGAGAAAGTAAAATTGCCTTGAATGTGTCTCGTGTGGGCGAATAATTTCAAATTGTAATTCGTAGATAAAGATACATAACAATATTAACAACCAATAAGTTGAAAGCGCTGGCTTGATTTTGCCAACACAATTATAACTCTTCCATCACCCCCCCTCCATTAATAGAAACTGAAATTAAATGTGTGATACCTGTAGTGACCTTTGAATTTATTTATATTTTTTTTATTTAGATAATGTCTGGAAGCGGGATGACGACCAATGTACCGTTAAATGGTGGGTATAAGTAACAGAAAATATTTTTTTCGAAATAATTTTTGCGAGGCTAGCACTACATGTAGTGGTTATATATAAATACAATATATACGACATATTAATTGTTTACAGATTCACAAATATCACTAGATGATGATCTGGCAAGTAAGACGTCATATTTTCGGATGATTGTATATGATTTGAATTAATTTATTAACCTGGGTAAAGTGTACAATTGGACTGATTTCAGAAGTAAATGCGGAGCTGCAGTATAAAAATGCTAAAATAAAGGGTAAGTTCGACACTAATAAAAGCTCAAATTCAAATCCAAAAGATCACCACAGACATCCAGACAGATCAATGAAAATTTAAATTTAATTTTAACGTCATTGCAGGATTGATGAACGAACTTAAACTGGAGCAACGGTCCCACGAAGGTGAGAGTGCGATCATAATTTATCATTCTATACATATAAAATATTCATGATCCTGTTTTATGTTGCAATATTCTCTGAAGTTACGAAGACTTAAAATTTATGATAATATTAATGTCGAGAATTATTATAAATAATCCTCAGAACTCGTGTTCTATTTGTAATTCCAGCGCTCAAGAAGAGGAACGTTGAAATGGAAGATGAAAAGAAGGGTAAAGTTTCATAGATGTGAATTATACAAATTCTGTTAGTTTTAATGATAAAACAATTGTTTGTTCAAGTCGGCATGAATCGTATTCAATTATATATATTATTATGAAATATAATTATGTGCACTGTTTTAAATTACAGAGTTGAGTAAAATTTTATATGGTAATCCTAATGAAAATATATTCAGTTCTATAAGACCCGTTTGTAACTACATTTATTACCTAGCGGTTATGTCAAGGTAAATGTAATAAATATATTATATTACTTGCAGCTCAAATTGGGGAGCTTGACGCACAAATTGTTGGTGAGTTATCCATTACTCCTAATATCATGAATATGTTGCTTTAAATGTGCATATTATGCGTTACTTTACTCATGTAAGCCAACTATCTTTCTGATCATAGATTTGAAAACAAAGAAGAGCGGGGATGAAAAGAAAATTGCAGGTTATTTCAAACATGGTTAACTGTTAGATTTGCAATCTAACTTAATTTCTATTCTACCGCTTGTTAATTAATTTCAGATTTAAAGAAAAAAATAACTAAGCTGGGAGCGGATAGCAAAGGTTAGTTTCAAAGCTGCCTGTTGTACAACTTTGCGAGGGAAGTAGAAGTAATGTATTTGTGTGTAAATTGTATTTTAAAGGTAACTAATAATAAATTACAGAGCTATTAGCAAAATTGGAGGCAAAGGATGCCCAACTCGCAGGAAAAGACGAAAAAATCAAAACGTTAGTTTTTTTACTTCAATAAAACACTGGTATACCTATGTTGAAAACAGTATCCATATAATTCACGCTTACATTTGTATATATTATCTATTTTTAATTGCAGAGTTGTTAAAGGACTTGGAAGGTTTGTAGGATTGTTTTTTTTAATATTCGCTATTCGCTATATTATGTATTGATTGTAATTTAAATTATACAATCTAATTTAATTCCAGATATTGCAAATTGGCATAGTCAAAACGAAGCCCGACATTTTAACATGGGAGAGCTCTTGGAGAAATATAAGAAATAGAACATCTTTTCATCATCTCCCATCGCTGAACTATGTTCATTCAACAAATGAAAAGGTGATTTAAGGTATTTACAATTTATAATCTCAAACGTCCAAGTCAACGCGAATGATTAATATTCTCCATTTTTTGAAAGCAAAAAGTCAGTTTCTTTACTTAAAAATTTCATTCTGTATTATTCTATATTGATATTTGAACAAGTTTTCTGAAAAATGCCTTTTTTTGCTGTTCTCTCGTAATAACTTCCAATTTACAACATAAATCATGATGGTCATTGGTCTTGTGCTAAAGAGGGGACATATTTATTGTTGAAGTGTCATGTTTCCTTTGTTGGCTTTAACTAACTTTTTGATTAATGATGATTTGTTTAATTGTTTGGTCACTAAACTTAAAATGGAAGAGCGGATTAGATACATAGACAGACATATACTTTCTTTTTTCTAATTGAATTTCGTTTACATATTTATCTTGAGAGTGATAATTAAGTTTTTTTCTGGTTCCAAGTTAATGCTTCCTTTATAAAAAATGTTTGAGTAGAAGAAATTACTATAATTGTATGTACGTAGTTGAATTAACATATTATGTGCAATTAGTTTTACTAGTATATATATATATATATATATGGCTTCTCGATTCCATGTCTAAGTCGTCAGTAAGTTAAAATTAGCCTGATGAGATGAGATGAGATGATTTGTACATCACAGTGTCACGGATAAAAAAGCGTTTACAAGGGTGGTCCTCGCCTGAGGACTATCATCCTAGTCTTAGGATGATATTGTAAAATATTTTCATTGTAGTCATTGCAATTAAATGCGTTCTGAGTTTATATGAAATACGATATCTTGATGGCGACTTTATTGAAATTACTATCGAAAATTATATAGAACAATCATATTATTCTGTAGGCTTCCCAAACACACTTTTTGCAATATAATATAATTTTCCAGATTACAATAATTAAGTGAAAGATGTTACAATCATACGAATCTCAATCATACAAACATAGTAATAATATCATATTACTAATATGTAATATGGGCACGTAACATAATACAATAAGACAATCATAATTGCTGACAGGTGTGCATGTAATTTGTCTATTACATAGAGAAAAGCATTATTTCGGTATTATATTATGCCGAAAATTAGTTGACATTTTTAACGAGAAAAATAAACTCGTCATCCAGTTTAAATAATACTTAATATATCTCTGGATTACCATTTATCGTTAATGGATTTAAAAAAACTAAAGCATATAATTTTATAGCATACACAATAGATTTCTATGTACATTAATGCAGTCATTTGTACAGGCCGGGAACATATTGGTACAAGAAACTTTGAAAATTCATATATTTAGGGAGTTAATTCAGCAGAAAAAAATATTCTAGACTAAAACCTACCTTGAGTGTATCTACTCTTAATCCCTTCTAATTAAAACCTAATTAGTTGAACTAATTAAGTTGATTTGGTTGGTGTGGAGAACACGGCGCAAACTATTGTGAGCGTACAATAGCGAAGGGTGATGACAATGCGTATGATTTTATGATCGGATGATTAAAGTTAAAAGTAAACCTTTAGCCATATGAATTTTTACTTTAGTGTTTCAATGCTTCTCGTCAGGATATGTAGTAGGTACAATATAGAAAGTTCGATTTCTACTTTTACTATTAAAATGTAAATTAGCTATATGGTAAAGTTGCGAATATTTTATACAAATATTCTATTTTTTGACACATTTGATATCTAACCCTTCTCAATGAGTTTTCAAAAAGAGTGTGTGTGAGTAATGTTTTGTCAAAGCTAATCTCTGACCTTGGTTAAATGGGTAGTGGGGCGTGGGGAACTCAAGACTATGTAAATATTTAATGTCTCCAATTTACAACATAAATCACAATGGTCTTGTGCAAAAGAGGGGGGCATATTTATTGTTGAAGTGTCATGTTTCCTTTGTTGGCTTTAACAATCTGATTAGTGATGATTTGTTTGGTACCCAAAACTTAAAATGGAAGAGCGGATTAGATACATAGACACAGACATATACTTTCTTTTTTCTAATTGAATTTCGTTTACATATTTATCTTGAGAGTGATAATTAAGTTTCTTCTGGTTCCAAGTTAATGCTTCCGACTTCTTCGGAACAGCCGACTGAAGAATCCCCGTTTCTTCCCTTCCGATGGGCCCGTCTCTCGACTGGTGATTGACTGAGCTTCGTCATCTCTCATTTCGGAACCCTCTGGGATGACAGTGTCTGTAGTTTTATCTAAATTAAATTTTTAAAAAGATTAGATTTGAAATTGATGGGGTGAAAGAGGGATTTGGTGCAAAATATGTGAGTATTTCTGAATGATTGGAATAGGGACTTACGTTTCCTAAATTTATTGAACATATTCCTAAATGTGCTGGTTCGTCTTTGGACCGGTGGAGGTCTGCAGTTCAGTGGCAACGTTGATGACTGACCTCTGGCAGAGAAACTCTTGGTTAGTCGTTCATGCGTCATGGCGTCAACAAGATTCTCTTGGGATCTGCTAGCATAGCCTCTTGGAAAGCTTTGGGGTAGCACATCTG
>JAQIXQ010000796.1:0-20967 GCA_034700485.1 Pseudosinella alba
CTATTTACATGGAAAGGCAAGAAATGTCACCTTTGCAAGGAGCGGATTGATTATATGGATAATGAAGAAGTTATCTTATCCTACAACAACATCATGTACACTGTGATCTTCAGCTCGACCCTCGACTACCTGTCAACATGGACTGAAGAAGAAGGAACGTATGGATATTTAGAATGCTGCTACTGTCTCAATCAATTCCATCATCGTCCGTGTGCACTGGGAATGAGCTCCACCACCTACATTCATCATAAGAAAAATAAATCCTGGTCCTGTCCAACATGTATATCTGAATTCCAACCAATTCGACTGGAGCATGCAGACGACAATAACGACATGCATGGACAACATGGAAGCGAAGATCAAATCTATCAAGAAAAATTTTGTGATCTGTGAGACTGATGCCAACACTGAAGATTTCCTACTCACGTTATTTCAATTCTTAAATCGTTTGTTACAAAATACTACAGATAATCATGTTGCTGATTGTATAGATTCTTTAGCTCATCATGCTGTTAATGTTACACACAAGTTTGAAATAGGCCAATATTTGTATAAGACTTATATTTATATACATATGGACACAGTATGGCTATGTTATAAGGTTTAATACTGTAATACTGTAATAATCATAACAAAATTTTTCCAAAGCAATATAGAAAGCTTTGGTATTTTTTCATTTTGTAAAATTCAATAATTGTGAGTAATTAACTTTCCTTTTTTTTGTAAATTCTTTTTATGTTCGGATATATGACTAATTTCAATTTTTTTTTGTATTCGCGTAAGTGAATTGTTCATGAAAACAATGTGTTTGTAGCATGTTATGTAATTAGTCACTTAAATAAATATGGCAATTTAATTCAATTCAACCCATCCAACACTGTACCTCGTAAAGTACCTATGCAAGAAATGACAGCAATTCGTGCCTAATGGTCTAATTGAAAACATTGGAACAATAATTACGGGTGACACTACAGGACAGTACAATGAAAATATTAAGGGACAGCTATCTTCATATCACTTTTTAAAATATCCGTTTCATGTCGGAGTACAATCAGTGTTTGATTTACAGGAAAGGCAGCAGAATACTCCCAGCCATAAATTATAGAAATGGCAGAATGCTCCCAGCTCATTTAACTCCAAATGCGCTTGGGGGCATTTTGTAATTTCAATACTCGAAAACTGGAGGCTTTGTGCAATTTTGGAACTCAAGAACTATGAGTATCCTGTAATTTAAGAATTTGAAAACTAGGAGTATTCGGGCCTTCCACCGACTGTGAAATTCACAGATGAAATTCATTGACATTTTTTAAAAAATCCCATATTTCACTTAGAATTGAACTTTTAAAGCAGATTTCTAAAAAAAAATCGGGCTCGCAACGGTCGCCAATATTATTTCTTTTTTAAAATTCGGGAACAAAGTAGGTACTCGTCTCTCCGTAATTACGGCTCAAAGTAGATTTCTAGACACCTAAAGAACATATGCATTCAACATTAGAATGTCACCTGTGGGCATATTTGGCCACTTTTGGAGTATTGATTCTTTAAAAACAATTATTTTAATGGTGTATCATTTTGCCCAAGATTATTCAACTGTACATAAGGTTACCTTACGTATTGTAATGATCGTTAAGGATACTTCACGTAAGCTCCTTCCCTTCCAATGCTTGTTTACGAATAATTTTGTCCCGTGTCCCGTACTCCCCTCGGAATGGAGAGGTAAGACAACCTCATTAGAGGCTTATCTCTATGGGTGTTTATTAATCTTGATTTTGCCCCATGCAACTAAAATTAATATTTAATATGCCAAACTTAGCTTGAGAATGTCCCCCTGACAAAAATCCGTGGCGACGCCTCTGCATGTGAGACATTTTAATGATTTTGTAAATTTGATATATATCGTGTGGCGTTTTTTTGTCGCATGTTTTTGTTTAAGATTAGGAAGTAAGGATACGCCCCATTTTTTAAAGCTGGCACGTGGATGAGGCAAACTGGACAAGATTTAATCTCAGGGTCACATTTAC
The DNA here is from genome assembly GCA_034700485.1 of Pseudosinella alba. Classification (NCBI taxonomy): domain Eukaryota; kingdom Metazoa; phylum Arthropoda; class Collembola; order Entomobryomorpha; family Entomobryidae; genus Pseudosinella; species Pseudosinella alba. Next base: position 2,022 of record JAQIXQ010000796.1, read on the forward strand.
CTAGTGCATCCGGTTGAGAACAAAGGCCTCCACTCAAAAATCAAATTAATTTTTCAACATCAAAGTTGGGATTTCCTTTGCTGGTTGGATGATCGAAAAATATATATGAGCTTGTTTGTTTGCTATTACCGGCCAGCAAAAATCGTCCATGTTAGACGCTTGACATTATGAATCATGACAAGGGTAAAAAAATTCTGTGGATAATTGAGCATTTCGGGCAATGGTAATGGGGAAATGATGATTTTATATTTACTGCATATTCAATCAACATTTACATATATATATATATCAACTATTGACAACAGTAAGAATTGCAATAATCAGAAGAGTGCCATTGCCATTGAACTGGGCTCTGCCATCTCAACAACAAAGCCAATGGCAAGCTTAATAAATTCATGAACTTGAGTAAAATCCACATTTTCATATGTGTCTTCAACCGTGTGCATTCCTGGATGGGAAACAGCCTCGCTTGCCATGACGGCAGGAAAACCTGCGATGTTCCAACTGGCATGATCTGAGCACGCGTATCTGTTATCGATAAGATAAGATTGATGTAAAGTAAAATATCTCAAATCTGAATGTTATTATTTCGAATTTCGTAATATTTGCACTCACCCGCAACTTCTGTTCCTCCATCCATATTCTAGATATTCCTCCGTAAGGACTCGTAAAAGCTGGCTCATGTCCGCGTTCGAGTTATCAATGGACACGGCTACATCATTTATCCCATCCACATGATAACCAATCACGTCCATGTTCAACATCCCCACAACATTGACATTCCTTATCAGATAACTGACAGCAAGACTTTGGGAGCCGTGAAGGCCACCCTCCTCTGCGCAGTACCAGTGGAATTCAACGGTTCTGTTGAAACGGAGTCCAGATTCTACGACCACCCTCAGGGTTTCCAGTACTGCGGAGGAGCCACTGGCATTGTCATCAGCACCTATAATTTTAATTAAAGCATTCTAAAAAAAATAACCAGAAACTTTCGATTTTTAATAACATGATAATGACTTTACCTGGAGCAGGAAGGGACGCCCCATTTAAGTTGAGTGAGTCCAGATGTGCCCAGAAGTGTAGGATCTTGACCCTCGAGTCTAGCGATAATACTCTGCTGTCGCCAATGATGATTGGTTTCTGTTATATTCCACCATCCTGAGTAGTTGCTCAGCGTATTTTCCACTTCAGACATCAGCCATAGCTGGGAAGATCTTCCGGTCTCGGAATCATAGTAGCGGTTATAATAGCTGCTGAACTCCCGGACAAAGTCTTGGACCCGGGTAAGGTTTAGTTTGGTGGTGGCCCTCCTGACCACCTCTTGAAATCTTGGTTGGGTTGGGATTGCTGAAAGGTAAAAATTAAGTAGGAGTTTAAAATATGGAGTTAATTTTGCCTGTTTGTCATTTATTAGGTGGATTTAATTTATTGTACTTACAATTGGCGATGATTAGACGGGGCTTAAGTTCTGAATAGTTATAATCCGTGACGTCCATAAAAGTTTGGCCATTTTTAATCAGGCCAAAAATTTCACTTTCCGTCATCCATCTTCCTGGATGTTCTTCACTGGTTTTAATTAACCGCTTCCCCTCCCCAACCTGAATGCTGCTTGCTGAGACAACGGCTAGGCCGATGGAGGCAATTACGAAAATTTGTAAATTCCCCATTTTAATTTTAAATATTTTGTCCAAATATTGAATGAAAATCAATAATGTATATTGTGCTGTGTTCTGCATGTCGGGTTTAAAACAAATAATGAAAATGGCCAATCATTATATATAGTCCATGATATTCTAACTTCCCTGATTATATGATGGACAGTTGGACTTATCTTGGCAAAAATAAAATTGTTGCGTAATCCTTCGATTTAGCTGTCGTTAATCAGTCATCATCAATTCAACTTTGAGTTGTAATCAATCAAGTGCTCATTCATACCGAAATAGTGTACAGACATACTACCTACTTGTTGAAATTTATTCAAGGTTTGGAATTACGTTAGCTGTCAATCATTCCCATTCTCACTCGAATTTGTTGAGATAGTTTCAAAATCAGTTCAGCTAATTATAACGTCAACAATATTTTAAGCAGTCAAATACCGACATGAAAATGAGGAACAAACATGTACAATTTGTGAACGATCTGTCATATATGCAAACAGGTTGGAGTTGAAAGACTGCATTCAGCTCTCACTCTCAATGTCACATTTTGTATGATTTTCGTTGCTTGCTCACACTTTTTTGTCGTTATCAACTTAAACAATTCCGAACCTGCCCTGTCCATTAACGTCACATGTGAATGATTTATTCTGGCTGAACTACAAACAATGACAAAAATGAGATAAGATGTCGGAGTTGGTATGTATGCATTGTTTCAAAGTTTAATTATTATTACGTAATTTACAACTATTTAATAGTGAGATGTATTACGCTTTTAAAAATTCTTGAAGTTTTCCCTAAAAGCCAGAATGGTCGTGATGGAATACAGCACCAACGAGAACAAATAATCCGTCCTAGTCTCCCTCTTGAATGTCCCCAACGAGGAATAGTTCAACTCAAGGGCCCTCCTCGACCTCATCAATTTCATGGCCATTTTACGCTCCTGATGAGAAAATATTAAGGCACACCTGTTTCTCCACCTCCGCTCCACTTCTTGTCCGAATCCATGAGTGGAAATGAGCAGCTCAAAGGAGACTAGAAGGAAGGTGGCTGTTATCCCGCCAATGACCGGTCCACAAGACAAGAACACGGTCCAGTTCACATTGTTCATGGTGGGCACCAGGACTGTCAAGGTGTTGCAAATTATCAGCAACCAAAATCCACAGCACAAGTATACGGTCAGCAACCCGGAGAACTTCTCGTTGAACACTTGGATGACCATGAGGAGTTGGTTCCACTTCCGGTGAAACTCCATCACGTCCCCTAGACCCAGAGCGATTCGGGCCCCAACCTTATTCAGACTTTGCAAACTGTCATATATGGCACGAAGCAAGACGACGAGATAAACAGCCAACGTTCGAAAGGCTGTACAGGCCTCCGTGCAACACCAAAATACGAAGATGTAACGAAGAAAGGGGACGCCAAATTTGGTAAGGAGGCTTTGCGACCCATGTGGGAATAAATCGGCGAGAACAAAATAGGTCATGTCCAAGCAAAAGTAAATAATTGCAACTGGCATCCAGAATGGAATCAGGGTTAAGGCCACAACCAGGTTAATGGCAATCAGTCCATACAGTCCATACATGTCCACTTGGAAGGAACCGTCGGTAGAGGAACGAAAATATTTTTTGACCACCTTGCGAACTAGTCCATGAGCAGGGGGCCGATGAGGGTAAAGAACATTGACCAGGTTGACCCTTTTCGATTCCGATCTCAACAAGAAATCGAATATCTGATTGAAGATATTAACCAAATGCATGGCATTCCTATAGAATATGGCTCCGGTAGTGAACAGTGTGATTGTAAGCAGTATCTCCATGGTGACCACGAACACTTCCAATGTTTTATATTGCTTAGGGTGAAGCCAGAAACTAATGAGGACGTACAGGCAACAAGGAAAGGCCACCCAGATGAGGAGGATCTGGGCAATAATCCATCCCAAGAGTATGGTTGGCCTGGATTCCAAGATGAAGGTTTGAGTCGGGATGCCCCAGCAGATGTTCCAACGGTAGCGGACCAGCTTATCCGTGATCCACTGGTTGAGGTCGAGGGCAGCATTTAGGAGTGGGCTTATGGGTAGCATGATGAATGTTAGACCAGTTGAAAAGGGAGATGGGAATTTTCTGGAAAGTGTTAAGCTAATATTCTCACAGATAAAATTAAAGCTCTTGCAACTTGCGGAATCTGCAAAACCCTGAATCCGGAATAATGTAAAGGCAACACTGACGCTCGGAATATCCGAAGCCTATTCTCTGACGATAACATGCCAAGATAGATATCTATGTAATTTTAAATTTTCAATGTACATATGTCTGAGCTCAATCTTAATTCAACTCCATTTCCTTGTGGCTTTCTTCAAAAAATTCTAAACTGAATTATTTAGTTAATTTTATCTGATTGATTAATAATTTATACAGAGACCTGGATTGGAATTGGTCGTTGGACAAGCAGCTCCGGACGGAATATGTGTGCCTATGGCTATCCTACTATAAAAAATCCATGCTGTATGATTATATAAATTTCTTGGCTTTCTTTCAAGTTTATGACAACCAAAATTTGTCAAATATCGATATGATCATCCATATTTTATTTTATTTCTGATATAATTTATTGGTAATTAATTTACAAGTGTTAGTTTACCATTAGTTAGCATTATAAGTCACTGCGTGGGTAATTTGCGATTTATGTACATGACCGACCCCATTTGGCCCATACACACTCTCCCGAAAATGCCACCAGAGTCATTGCCACCCCTCCCAGCCACAGGACAAACACGATCAAAATATTCCCTTCCATGGTAGCTTTTACTGGAGAACCATCACCCACCCCCACATCCTTATCCGTTGAGAACATCCACCAAAACAATGCGTTCCACCTGTCAATCATTCCCGATTCCTTGAACCTCCCAAGTCGTTCCTCGATCCAGGGCGGAACCCCACCTTGGAGAGAGAAGCCAATACTCGGATTAAAATACACTTCTTTGCCCACATTCCCTCCCTGTGACTGAAGTAATTTTGCATAGGAATGACACATGTGAGAAGGCAAAATTAGAGCAATCTTGTCGCATCTGCTGAGATACTCAAAGAGTTGGCCCTTGTCGTTCTTCAGATATATTTCATTTGCGGAGAATTTATTCTCCTTTTCAGTTTCATTTCTCAATTTCAGCAACTCCTTGTGAACTTTGGTAAACAAATTAACCGGAAATAGGGCGCTGTTGCTATGGACGATTTGGAGAAGTTGAAGGTCCTTGTCCCAGTCAGTGACATTTATATTGCGGGAAGATTCAGACCACAATGCCCCAACTTCCGACACAGCATACAACATGTAATCCGCCGAATGTCGGATGTGATGATGTCCAAATATCATGGTGTCTACCTCTTCTGTAGACAATTCCAAAAACATGTCTTCAAATATTAGGATGCCCTTGGCCCTCGTGTAAATGGTGAAGTTATCCTGGAGCAGTTCAGCAAATGTGTCATACTGAAGCGTCTTCCTTGGTGTGAGCATCTCGTAAACGTTTCTGTTTTTGTAAGCATTGCTGATCACGATCCCAGCCAGGAGAAAGGTGCCTGTCATCAATCGGACGTGGGTGGTCCTCAATAATGACAAGGGAAAAGGGTCTCCCTGCTCGAGAAATATCATCAGAACTGACAAGCTATTTTGAAGAGGAAGCTTATTGACAGTTGTCAAGAGAAGTGAAAGCATGGTCCATGAGATTAAGCATAATAGCCAGGTTGGAGGGTCGAATGTGGACACAAGTTGTGAAAATGCAATTTTTTCGGACCCTCTCAGTCCACAACTGACAAACTGGAGGGCGTTAAATCTGTCTCGGATCCAGAGTGGGAGATGGAGTGGATTTGGAGTGGGGTATGAATTTATTAACAGTGTTGATATTACCGGGAGTGGATAAGTTGTTTCAGAATGGTCCATGTCCACTTTTGACACTTGTCCATTCATGCAGTGAGAACCGGATGATATGGGATAACTGTAATTTTGCCAAACCGTCGTCCAAACATGAGCTACTATTCGGGCCACATGATCATGCACTCCATTTAAGCTTTCACTCGCTGAAGAAAGCTGTGGTGAAACGGCAGGATCATAACACATGTCAAAATGATGGATGACCGTAAAATCTGCCTTGTCACCGGCGAATGCTTCATGTTTTACTTTATAGATAATTAGTGGATGTGCTTCTTTGTCATCCACCGTACGTTCAAGATTCTGCAGAACGACAGTTGGCGGGTGGCAAGTCTGGCACAAGATGACTTCGTAAATTGTCTTAACTTCACACTCGATGTCTTCACTTGGAATTACCTCCATCAAAAGAAACCGGGAATGGAAAGCGACATCATATGGGACACCATTGTAGTTGTAATCAATCCAACTTTTTAGGAGAGCAGATGACCCCTCTTCTGTCATATTTCGGAGCGCCTCTGTTTCCACGACAAATATATTTAGCAATGGCACACTCCTGGATTTGCTTTCAAAATTATTTGCATAGCGGAATGTGCTCGGAAAGCCGAAAAATAGGAAACTAATTAAATGTTTATAATTGGGTCTGATATTTGGGCTCAGCTCTACCTCGGTTGTCAGGTAATCGGGAATGATTTCATCCTTTTTATGGAGTAATCTAAGATCAGGGGGAAATATTGCAATATTTATCTGACAGTTCCATGGCTTTGACTTGACCACAAAAGTAGTATAATTAATGTGGGAGCAAGCGATGGGAAACCAGTTCAAGCCCAAATATGTCCCGTCGCTAGTTAGCAACGGTGAAAGTTGGTATGTTTGTGTGGAACCATTGCTGGACTTGATGGGGTGGTCTGCAATCCATCTAAGATAAAATTGTGGGTATTTGTCCAAACTCCAGAATAAAGACGGGACTAGTCGCCGAATTATAATTGGATGGGGGGAAGGAACAACCAGGTCAACCCCGAGAAAATTGGTCACGTGAACTAAACAGTTTGTTCCATGGACAAGAGATTCAAAATGGCCTGTTAAATCCTCAGGAATGATTTTAACAGGAAGACCCTCCCATAAAGAAAACAAGCGCCGAGTGTAATATGACAAAATCTCGTTAGTTGAATTCGGCCCATAATAAATTGCCCAGTTGTCAATGGGATCTTGTGGCAAAGCCTTTACTAATTCAAATTGCAAATAAAATAAAATTATAAAACATAAACACGGAAAGAAAAGTTTTGCACAAGCGGATCTATTGAAATGCATATTGGGTGTGGTGAATTTGACCATGAATAAAACACTCAACTATTTAAAATGTTTTGATATTCTAGTTGTCTTGTTGGTGCCCAGGAGGGACTTTTGCGCATTAGCAATGGAACTTTCTAGACATGGCAGTCATTTAACCAGTAAGTGTCAAAAGATGAGTGTTGCTTAAACAACTAGCCAGTTTCCACCAACCAACATTTACTTTAAAATGTATGAGACTCTATTTACTAGCTCTGTCCATCACCGTACGGATACTGGACAGGAGATAAATTCACTAGAATGCCGATGCAAAAAGCAGGAAGTTTTATTTGCCTGTTTGTTTGTTAACAATTTTGGAAGGCAAAATGGAAAGCGCAACGGGCATTACACGATTATTAAAAACAAACTCTAGTGAAAAGGGGAAGTCGTGGAATGTTTAATATGCATTGTATAACAATATAAATTTAAGATATAACGAAGATGATTGATGATATGCCACAATTCCTGCGTGACACTTATTCTCTGAAATTGTTCAAAAGGTTCGGTTTCAGTTCACAAATAAGTAAATATATGTGCTGTGTGAAGAGAAATGGGCAGCATTGTAGTTGAACTAAAATGTAGGAGTTTGAGCTTGGCCGTTTGTGTAGTAGGAGGAGGAATAATATAAAACGTTGAAAGGTCAGATATGAATTATAAATTGTAGTGTATCCTTTGTATAAAGTATAACTTGAAAATGTTATATCATGTGCTTACATGTTAAGTCAATATGATCATACATTTCCACTCTCATATAATTCACAATATTAAAGGAATGAGACATGCGATTTTCTTCCCACGTTTCTTAAAGTGCCAAAACATGTTAATCTTAAGTTAAAATTCTTACTTAATTCGAGTTTTAATACGAGTTTATTAAATCATTTTGTAATTAACTAATACCATGTAATGACATGATTTTGTGGAGTTGATAAGATAATCTGTAATTTGTAAGTTCTTGAGCATAATATTCGACTGTCATTATAAAAAATATTGGTATTATATTTACAGTTATATGGAATCCATAGTTGTTTCCAGAAAATACAAAAATTATTTTAGGGATATATGCACCTAAACCATATTTTAGAATGCACAGAATTTAGGTATTATATGTAGCTAATACGGTTATTGTATTGATTTGCCAGAGAATTGTCTGGATCGCCATCGATCTCAATTAAATTGTCTTATTTTTTGGAGTAATATGCTCAATTATTCAATTTCAAATAAATGTTACATTTCTGAATTGAACCAGTATATTATTTTGATGAAGTTATAAAAGCTATTTAATATTCCAACCTTGAGTATTTATTTTGTGCCCATCGGTATGCCCAGATATCAATTTCGACCACTGACGTCGCAAGCACTGTATGATTTTTGCTTTAATTTTTTTTATTTTACTAACATTGAGATAGCCACATGTATATATGGAAGTGGATTGTTTCTTTTTAATTTATGACGACGGTCTATGAGGGTTTTTCATGGTCGTGGTTAGTTTAGTATACATACCACAGAACCAAGCAGCACATAAAAGTGGGGGGTGGCGTGAGAAATTAAAATTGTACCTTTCATTTAATATTGGCATTTGAGCTTGTTGAAGCATGTAAATTGCTTGTCCAGTTGTTTGTCAACTTTCTCCCAAGCAGCATGTTCACGAAATCCTTATTGCTGAAGAGGCTCCTGCCCTACATGAGGCTGGCCAGCTTTCACTTGTGCATATCAGTGAAATGGGATGAGGATGAACAGAAATTCATTTCATTTCCTAAGCCATCTCAGCAAGCTGTGCATAAAGTGGGTTGCATACTAGCCCTGTCCCTCTATGTCTTGATAACAGTCCAATCCACATTTTATGTTGAGAGCAGTCACAAAAGTGCCAATATCTTTAACCTATCAATTGCATTCATGTTTGGGGTGAATATGGTTCAAACATTTGGATACAGTCGAGATTCCGAGTCCTTGGCGAAATACTTGAACGAGTTGATGATATTTGCAAAGCAACATGATCATAGTAAGATAATTCTCATAGCTACATTAATAAAAAGTCAGAATAATTTTAAATCGATAAATTAAATTGAATTTCGTCTTCAGGAAGATGGACACGCGATCGGGTATTCCAAGCCGTCAAATGGACCATGCAATTATTTTACTGGAACTTTGGCTTCTTCCCAGTCATCTACAACTTGGGATTTGTTTGGATGAAGCCATGCATGGCGTCCCACGTGGGATTTTGGTATTTGCAGGAATGCCATTCCCCCGGTCAGGATAACGACATTGGAGAAATATTGAAGAAATCAGTGAACATCATCTTGAACTACATCCTATGGACATATTCACTCCACCCGCTGCTGATTTTGGGGGACATACTTCTGATCACAGTCACCTGCTTCAGGGCATACTTGAAGGTATATTTGGAAGAATATAAGAAGGTCATAGGGAGTTTCAGAGGAATGGTCCGATATGCCGACCTCATCCGCGTAGCTCTGATCTACAGGCAGATCCAGATCCTGTCCATCATGTTCAATGAAATTCATAAAAAGAGTGGGATGGTCGTGTTGGCCTTTGTCTGTGTGGTCTATCAAGTGCTCGGCTGGTTCAACCTGCTAGCACTCCCGTATACTCCAGAGAATTTTTTACTGCTAGTATTTTCTCTCTTTTATGCTGTGGACAGCCTAATTGTAAACTTTCTAATGATAGGGTTGATGGGCACTGTGAGACAACTTTCAGTCAGGATTAGGATTGAAGTTGGGAATGACAGGAGGTGTCGTTCAAGATGGGTGAAAAGGTTCCATTTGTCGTGTCCCTCCATCCAGTTTAGTATCGGGTCTAGCAACTTTATTGAAAACTTCACTGTGCTCACCTTTCAGAATGAGGTGCAATGTCAAGTTGTCAACTTGCTTCTATTAAATTGAATGCATGCTCCTTTAGATGCAATAATATATAATAAATCACTTTTGCAATATTAAGTACTTAAATATGATTTGATAGACTACCTCCAACTATATTCCTATTTTTAGAAATTCTTGAAACTCTCCCTAAATGCCAAAATGAAATTGATCGAGTACAGCACCAACGCCACCAGATAGTCCGTTCTAGTCCCCCTCCTGAAACTTCCAAATGAAGCATAGCATAATTCATGGCAAGATGCATCCTCGACCGATTCAGTCTTGTAGTTATTTTCCTTCTAACCAGCATGTACTAGGCTGCACCTCAATCTCCACTTCCGCTCCACATACTTGCCAAAATCATCCACGGAAATTATGAGCTGAAGGACGACCATCAACATGACCGTAACCAATCCGCTCATCACCGGCCCACAAAATAGAAACAGGGACCAGTCCACATCCGCCATGGTGGGCAGCAAGACAGTCAGATAAGTTGTGCACGCTTCCCTGGCCACGCAGAAAACGAGCATGGCTCGAAACAGGAGGACGAGGACTTTGGTAAGTAGTGACCTCGACCCAAGTGGAACCAGATCCACTAGAGCAAAATATGTGCTATCCAAGTTCAAATAGAGGATAACAAATGGTAAGATTAATGGGAGGAGTGTCAATGCCACGATAATTCCAATTGTAACACACCCATAAAAGTCCAATTGGAAAGAGTCGTCAACCGGGAAGCGGAAATATTTTTGGACGATGCCTTCAACTGGATTTCGAATTGGACGGCGGGGACGACGACGCCGCCATTTCTTGACAGATGGGGCATTTTTCTGATTGGATTTGGATTTGCCCTTGTCAAAAATTCAAATAAGCGATGTAAAATATTCTTGAAGTGGATGGCATTACGATACAGAACCACTGTGGACGCGATAATTGAGCTGGCCAACAGAAACTCCCAAGTCACGGTGAATACTTCCAGTACTTTATATTGTCTTGGTTGTAGCCAGAAGCTGGTGAGGACGTAGAAGCAGCATGGGCATACCACTCCAATGCAGAGTAGGTTGGCAAGCCTCCAAGCCAGGTATTTGATGTGTCTGGATTCGGTGATCAAGGTCTGTGTTGGGATGTCCCAGTAGAGGTTGGTCCGGTAGCGAAAGATTTTGTCCGTGACCTGCTGGTTCAGGTTGAGGGCGAGGTTTAGAAGAGGAGTTATGGGAGGCATTTCGGAAATGGTTTAAATTTGAGAAAATGTGTTATATAAATCGACGTGACGAATCGAAAATCGATTTTCTCGTTTGAAATATATGTATATTTTATTTTCTAACATAAATTTATATAGAACTGCTCGAACTGCTCGGCTCCAACACGGTTGGAAAGCATGAATGATCGTAAAGTTGATTATTAAACGTCACATTTCGAGAAGTCTTTAGTTTGCATTAAAATGTTTATCTTCAACTTCATAGGATTGTTTGGTGCTTTGATTTAAAAGCAAAATATATTATTCGTAATGAATCAATGACAGACATATTTTTATCCTTTGTTCCACAACAGTCCGTTTTACGAAAACAATTTTACCTGTATAGCATTGCCGGAATTTGCTACTATGAAATCCGAGTCTTCCGAGTATTAAAGTTAAAGAGACATTTAGGAAGGCTAAATATTATTGCCTATCATCCTTTGCGTCAATATGCTTACAAGGTCGGCAGGCAATGTTATTTTTGCTCCACTTAATATTAATATTACTAATATGATTGGCTAGCTATATTGTTTTACATTCTAGGCTGCATACCACTAATATGACTTACTTTAAAATCGATAAGTTGAATGGGAAAAATCGGTAACCCACTACATTTACTTTCCATATGACACCAGAAAGCTGAAGGTCAACTGTGCACAGTTGTCAATGGCACACAACACAATTGAATTTTCAAATGTGTAGAGGGATCCCGAAGTACACCGAATTATTTTGCAAGACCTCTGTACCTTTACCAACAATTGCCTCATGTTCATCCCTCCTGTTTCTTCTGATCTTGGTCGATGTCGTTGGTGATTTCCACTTACCATTTTCTTCCATCTCCCGAGGAACAAGTTGCTCTCCTTGTTCACCTGCCCTGCCATTGCCAATGGAGTGAAAGCCTCGAATCCGCAACGGACTCCACACAAGGGGAACATTATGTTTACGTGGGGGTTCACGTGCCAGAGCCGGATTGTGCCGAATAGCTGCATCGAGACGATGAGGAGGAGCCCCATCGGAAATGCCAGAAGGAAGTAGCGGAAGCTGTCATTTAGCTCTTTGGTCAGGACTTGCAATTGACGATAGCGGAAAGTGACGTCTCCGTTATTTTGGACATTTTCTGATGTAATCCTGACACTAAAAATTAATTATGGGTTGCTTAATAAACATCATTTTTTATGTTACGTTATTTAAATTGAACCTCTTTTTCTTGGTATTTCGACCTCAACTTCCGCAACTCAATCGCAACATGCCCCAACACCAAGAAGGTGAAGCTCCAGAAGAAGCAACCCAAATAGAGGAATACCATGATCGTATACAAGTCAAACAAGAAGAACGCCGATTGTTCCAATATGCTGACCATCACATGATCATCGCCAGAGCCGCATCGGAAATAGTGGGAGCTTGCCAGTACCGGGGCGCAGAGATTTTGAGCAGTGATCATTGCATGGAATGGGCCATTCGTGTAGAGGAGAAACAGAGCGAAGTACATGTGAAGGGTGATGACTTTCTCCGCTTTCTTTTCGATCTTTCGTTCCTTGTCCTGTTTCCACCAATGCTCGACTGTAAATTCATCAATGTCAAATTAAAATGAGATGTGAATAAACTTTTAAACTTGATTATCTGATATTATCTTATTTTTACCAATTGCTGAGGTTTTGGGCTTTCTGAGATATTCCAGAATCAAATTCGCAAAGTGCATTATATCCCTGTCCCGCCGTTGCAACTGAGCCAACATGACAGAAGCCATTATCAAGACCAAAGTCCACAAGCCGGTAATGATCCATGCAAATAGAGAAAGATCCTCGGAACCGCCTCCACTTCGAAAGAACTTAAGGAGTGCTGAAGCTGTGTAGATGTGAAAGAAATATGACTGGAGGTGAAAAACTTTTAGGTCAAATTGGGATGGAGGAACCAGTTCCAGTTTTACCCCATCCCAGTTGTATGGGATGAATTTGATGGAGCAGCCCAATCGGAGTATTTGATGAAGACCTTTGGTTGCTCTTTGGCTCAGCATTTTCCTAAAAATTCTGAGATTTAATTGTGCTTCGAATCTAAATTTTGATAGAACTTCTCACCAGACTTGCTCTTCTGCAAATTCCGGATTTCATATCTAGCTATCTTGTAAGCTAGTACACTTTTTTTGCCAAGTTTATGGATTATTGCATAAAAATGAATTTACTGGCTATCATAATGTCAATCATGTTGAATAGGACGTCATTCAATCAAAACCGTAATATGACATATTTCAGTCCCGGCATATTTTGGGAGGGCAAATAGATGAGCTGTCAATTTAAATATTCATTGCCACCGGGGATTTATTTTATGGGCTGTCATGATTTGGATGGATTATGTGAAAGACGCACGTCATTTTCGAACCGAAATAGATTTTTCGGAGCGTGGATTTGGTTGCAAGTCGTTACATACATCGTTCTTGGCTTACATTTACCGTTTCAAGGTTTTTCATGACAATGCAAGCATGTGGATTGGGGATTTTTAATATTTCAAGTTTTATTCGACTAATCAATAAACCATCCACGTGGAGAACCCATGTTCATTATATTTTACGGTATGGTTCGCAATAATGACTGAACATAATATGTATAATATATAATGTATAATGTAGTATAATGTATGTATAATAATCACTTCTTAACTTGCTGCTGAATGTTGACTTAACTTATCATTTCAATAATTATCTCGTACTTTTTTTCAAACTAATGATAAAATACAAATGGTTCATTTATCAACCCCTGCACAAAGTTATATGTAAGGATAAAGCATAATTAGGGCAAAAAGCATAATCGAAAACTAACCGGTCCTCGCCAGCCAAAAATCTGGAGCTAGGCATTTTGAACAAAAACATGACGAATTCCGCTTTCCAAAAAAAAAGCATAAAAGTCATAAAAACATAACTTGAAGAAATAAGTATAATTTAAGCAAAATCGACCAATTTGGCGAAAAATTCATCTAAAACCAAAGAAAATCAGAAAAAAAAATCCAAAAATTTTGCAAATAGGCTAACTATTTGTAGTATTTAGGCAATTTAACGCAAAATTGTATATATCAGCAATGAACAATTGTACTTATATTGCATTACGCATGGTAATTAGATGAAAACTAGTCGTCAATATGACAGGAATTATCGAGAACATTTAACAAAATAAATATATACGGACTATTAACTTCCCGAAAGCATAAAAAACATAATTCACACAAAAAAGCATAAAAAGCATAATCTGTAGGGGAAAAAGAATAATTCTCATCCCGGAAAAGCATAATCGTCCTTTCCTTTGTTATATGTTTTTTTTAAGTCTTGCAACTATTTTACAACACATCAAGTTTAAAATAGGAGACTTTGCTACAATTTACCCATATTGGGTTAAGAAACAATCTAGCATTCCATTAAATTACTGCTTAAACGATACCAGGAAATTAAAGGTAAGTTGGGAACAATTATCGATGCGGCACAGGACAATGCTATTTTCGAATGTAAATAGAGGTCCAGAGGAACATCGAATTATTTTGCAGGAGCGATGTTCCGCTCTAGCGAGCTTCCCTGCACAACCTCTGCCACCATTCATTTTTATAAGTGCTTTCCATCGCCGGAGAACCAAGTTACTCTCCCAATTTACATGGCCAGCCATTGCCAACGGTGTCATCGCCTCAAATCCGCAGCGCATGGCACACATTGGAAACATGACATTCGCTTGTGGATCCACATGCCATAGTCGTATGGTTCCGAATATTAGCATGATGACAATGAGGATCATGGGAAATAACATCAGAAAGAAGATGAAATATTGATTGAGCAGATTAATCAATAATTGGGATTGGCGATATCTTTGAAATATATATTTCATGTCTTTTGTATCGATTCCGACACTGAATTAAAATAAGCAAATTATTTTAATCAGTAAGAAAATTAAAATGTTAAATATTAACTGAATTTTAAAATGAAATTACTTCAGCTTTCTCAATTCAACCGCAACATGAGCCAAACCCAAGAAGACCAGTCCCCAAAAGAAACAGCCAAGGTACAGAAAGACAATACAACAGTAGAAATCCAAATGAAGGAATGGAACCCGTTCCAAAAAATAAATATCACCGTTTACCTCTCCAGATTTGCAATGGAAATAGTGGGAGCTTGGCAGTACTGGGGAGCATGGGAACTGCCCCGTAACTAACAAGTGCACAGGGCCATTTGTATAAAACAGAAAGAGGGCAATCCACATATGAATGGAGTTGACTTTCTCCGCTTTCTCCTCAATAAGCCGTTCCTGATTTGATTTGATCTCCGATCTTGATTCTGGGATTGCTCCTAATTTGATGTATTTTATAACGAGATTTGCAAATGACATGATTTCTTCCTTGCGCCGATGCAACTCCGTAAGTTCAATTGATATTATGACCAAAGCGAGGGTGAATAGATTGGAAACGATCATGGGAAACAATGACACTTCCCCTTTGATCCAGAGGAATTTTATAATTGCTGATGTTCCGTATAAATAGTAGTTGATTGAGTGGAGATAAAATATCTTCAAGTTGGTTGGGGTTGCGGTAACAAGTTCCTGTTTGAAGGAATCCCAACCATATGGTAGGATTTTGAGGAAACAGCCTAATTTGAGAAGCTGGTAGAAACCCGTCCTTGCTTTGTTGTTCAGCATCTTACTTGAAACCGAGAAATTGGGTTTTTGGGATTTGTTAATTCAGATTTGGACATAAATCTTCGTATTTCGTAAATTTCCGTATTTCGTTATTGGATATGATATGCGAATGAATGTGAAAATCTGACTAGAGAACATGATTGTTAAATGATGCCAAAAGTGCGCAAGAAGAAGTGTAATGTCGTTCTCAAGCAACATGGATTGGTTTCGATGATCGGTCTTATATCCATCCCTGGACCTTACATTAGAAAGCCCAAGCGAGTGAACATTCGGGCGCCGGATTTGCATAAATAAATTATGAATGATTTTATGCTCATTTATTTTTGCTTTTACGCATATCTGTCGCTCTCGACTCGCTCATCTAATATTTTATTCAATGACAAGCGGAGAAAAGTTAACAATATTATTTATTAGTTTACAGACATCAGAGAATATGCGCATCTTTCGCTTACGGTTTTACAAGCAAATTTTCAAATTTGTAGGGAACATGTTTAGATTGTAGATATATGTAGCTTAACATTATTCATCGAAACTACAGTTAAACGTTTCAATGTCAAAGTTTACCAACCCAGTACACAGTCACGAGTAAATTCAATGCATATGAGTTGTATAGAGAATTGTTATTATTAAAATACTAGACAATCGTTCATGTTCAAAGGATATAATGGAGGCGTGATCAACACACATTTAAATTATAGTTTTAATTGTAAAAGATACCCTACTCCTAATTACTTTAATTTATTGTAAACTTAGAATTAACAACTCACTAGAACAAATGACCTTAATTTGATACTGTGCAATGATTTAAAGATTCAATTTAAGAGCGACATTACTTACAACTACTCGATTTTATAAATATTATATGCACTATCAAGCATGCATGGAGGGAATTTCATGCTTCATCGTTAGAAGGATTCTCATTGAAATGTGACCAAGAAATTACAGGTCATTTGAGAGATATTATCGATGCTGCTGAGGACGATGGAATTCTCAAATGTGAAAAAGGGTCCTGAAGAGCACCGAATTATTTTGCAGGAGCGCTGCATCATTCTCCCCAGCCTTCCTTTATGTCCCACCTGACCCCTCCCCATCATTTTCGTCCACCTCCCAAGAACCCAACAACTCTCTGTATTCACATAGCCAGCCATGGCCATTGGGGTCATCGCCTCAAATCCGCATCGCATAGCGCAGAGGGGGAACATGACATTTGCTTGGGGATCAACATGCCAGAGTCGGATGGTGGCGAATATGAGCATCGCGATGAGGACGAAGAGAGCCATGGGGAAAGCCACCAAGAAGATGAGAAAGTAATCGTTTAGCAGATTGATCAACAATTGGGATTTACGATATCTTCCAAGGACGTAACCAACGTCCTTGGAATGGGCATCTGTGATTTCGACGCTAATTTTAAAAGAAAATAATATTGCCATTAAGCTGTACCTTTAAATTATTTTCTTAATGTCATCACTGATTACTAATTACAAATTACCTTAGCTCCTTCAAGTCCACCATGACATGGGACAACGTCAAGAAGATTAGTCCCGAAAAGAAACAGCCAAAATACAGAAATGCCATGACAGCGTACAAGTCAATAAGGATGAACGGCATTTGCTCAAGAAAATTCACGCCTCCATCCGGCACTCCATCCTTGCATGGGAAATAGTGAGAGCTTGGCAGGACCGGAGTGCAGGGAAACTGTCCAGAAACAAAAATATGTACAGGGCCATTCGTGTAAAAAAGAAAGAGGGTGATCAGCATATGAATGGAGTTGACTTTCTCTGCTTTCTCCTCAATCCTTCTTTCCTTTTCAGTTTTCGGAGGTGAGAATCCTGATTCCCCATCTTCAGCGGCTATTTTGATATAGCTTAGAATGAGGTTGGCAAATGCCATGATGTCCCCCTTGCACCTCTGTAACTGTATCATTCCAATGGAGATCATGATATTCCCAAGCGTAAAGAGATTGGAAACGATCAGGGGAAATAGTGGGATATCCCCGGAGCCACCTTTCCCCCAGAGAAATTTTAAAATTGCTGTTGCGCAGTAGCCATTAAAGTAGATTGACTGGAGATTAAATATTTTCAGACCAAATGGGGTAGCCGGAATTAGTTCCTGCTTTTGGGTGTCCCAGTTGAATGGGAGGAACTTGATAGAACAGCCTAGGTTGAGGAGTCGGTTGAAGCCGGCTTTAGCTCTTGAGCTGAGCATTTTTATTTCAATTTGTAAATCCAAATTAAAAGCAAAATTGTATCATTCTATTCCCACCAGAATTTGGACTGTTCAAATTTAACCAATTTTTTCCCCAGTTGTTTATATTCTGAAACTCACGATCAGAGACGTTATGCGATTCTCCATTGTGTCAGGTTATTGAAGGTTGTGAAATGACGCGGTTGAAACAAGCAAAAACGTTCACTGGGTAAACAAAAATATTAATTAAAGGGGTTCACTGATCGATCAATGGCTATCAATGAAGCATATTCCCATATATCATACGGCATGCCTACTGTGCTGTAACTAATTCCTATTTAGGAATATGGATATATGACACCCGATCATACTGACACTCCTTCCATCCCTAAACATATAATTATTGAGGCTAGTCTTTAACTGGCTAATTGTAACCTAAGCTAATCCCATTCCAGCTCATCCTTCTTAACCTTTCACACCCTAATTCGTTAGTATTTGGAGGAGAGCTAACTCCTTTGCTGAGAAATGTCGAGTCGTCTTGACGTTGACAGTGCAAATAGTGGAGATTGTGATGTTGATGATTGGGACTATGACGATAATTACTTAAAGTGAGGGAAATCAATGTAGCTAGACACGCAATCGGCTCTTCTGACTCCCCATTCGCGCTTCCATTCCCGATTTATATATACTATTCCTGCTTGACACATCATACATTGATTTTACGTGTGCACGTTGTCTTTAATTATTCGCATGAACCGAACTGGAGGTATTCATTTGGAGAAATGGGCTGTGTCGGATGTGCTACATTTTGCACAGTCAACACCGGTCATTCATTTTTCATGATTGAATACACGCCAAAGTTTGGAAGGCTGAATGAGTGGGGAAAGCCAGTTTTCGAGACTAGTTGCTACCCGCCTTACTTATTACTTTGCGACGAAGTCCGCCAAAGTATTGATGATATCTAGTAAGTCTGTATGTCCGTGTGTCCGACCGATAACTTGAGAACGAGGTCGATTTTTTAAATTCTGTTTTCAGCTATCGATAGACAATGAAAAAGTAAGTTTCAAGTTCGAAGATGGGTAATATTGGATG
>JAQIXQ010000797.1:0-20960 GCA_034700485.1 Pseudosinella alba
GGTTGCCAAAGAAGATGTTACATATTTAATTTAATCTTACCTGATATGATATGATGAAGGTCCTCATTATATGCTATACTATGTTTGGTTTTGGTTCAGCCCAGGCTCTATATAAAGCCTGGACTGAGGAGATTTCTTGTTCGCATTTTTTTCATTCTGTTGTTGACTGGCAGCGGAGCATCAACTCCTGCTGCCAGGAATAAATTAGTCAATTAGTCAAGTCAAAAGTCAATCAGTTTGTAGTTGTCTTGTCGGGCTTCTTTGGCATTTGGTCATAGTCATATTTGGGGCTGGGGCTAATTTTTGGGAACATTGCGACGGGGCTCCAGGGCAGAGGGAATAGTCTTGGGGAAGGGGCCGGGCCATCTTGGCATTGTTGCTATTTGCGGGGTGGGGGTCTTCATTACCGTGCCTACTACGACAGTGTAGGTGGTCCTTCAGGTTTTGGGTGCTGGGAGAATTTTGCGGGCCCTGGGGGGACCGTACACTTACTCTTATCCTGGACACGGAGTTTTCCAAATCTCGTAGAAAAAGGTCCACCATGTCATGTATGTCCTTTTTGCTTTTTTAAGGGAACAATTTTGGCTCATTGCGGTATGTTCAATAATGAATATAATGATAAATCCCATAAAAAGGCTAATTCTGGTTTGGGCTATGTGAGTGAAATAAAATTAATTAATTAATATTAATATCATAAGCCATTAAAATCCCCATTTTAGGAAAAATCATAAATGAATCGGTGGAAAATCCTCCATAATGCATACTCCACAACATCAGGGCATTTATGGCGCATGTATAAGAGTGTGTATTTTATTCAATTTTTTGCAATAAGGTATATTTTTACATTATATTATGGAGGGGGAGTAATTTACTTTACTGGAGAGATAATATGATAATATGTAATACCCTGAAATTGAAATGACAAGCGTTTGATAATAATTATTGGTGATAATGCTTTTGTTTAATGGCCATTGCTCGCTATTGTTTTATGAAAAGTGGAATGGCATAACATCATATTCATATCACATCCAGACATAATCCAGAATATTTATGTTTTTAACAAATTAATTAGTTGATTACAGTTTCACCTTCAGACAACCGCGTGCCTTGTCCTGTGTCCAATTGAAATTGTGGTGGCGAGGTGGTGGTGGCGGTGGAGCAGCCGCCATATTTGTTTGCTTACAGGGGGAGTAAAAAAGTGGAGTCTGGGAGCAGCAATTTAATGACAAGTTAACTGATCCCAGTTCAATCATTATGAGGATGAAATTGTAAAACTTTTATCTTGGGCTTGGTTTGGGTCGGTCATTCTCATTAGTTTACCTTATCTTCAAAACCAGGACGTTTGCTTGGCTTGACAGGACATGAACATGAATGAGTTCGTTGAAATATTGAAAGGCTAATTTGCGAAAAACAAAAGGGAAGATCAAAAAGGTCACATTGATAATGATAAACAATTGATAAGCATATATGTAAGTGCTAATCTTCCCAAGTTAATATGTAGTAATTAATCAGTTTGTGAAACAGTTAAAAATAATAATTTGCCCCTGATAATAATTCTTCTCTGAGGGTTGGCTGTTTGCTGCTGTTGTATAATTTGCACGGAATAAAGAGTGCATGTGTAATGTGTGCATTATGGACAACTACAAAAGTTAAACTGACTGTGAGTTAAATATGCTCAATGTAATCTCGGCAATGTATATATTTTAACCTCAAAATTATCCACTGCGGTGGAATGAAGTCTAGGCCTAGGCTTATTCAATTACCACGAAATTGTGGGAAATGTTTTCCAGAAATCAGATAGCGTTAAGTACAGTTTAATGACTCCAATTTGCTAATTTGTTCCATGTCATCGGTAATTAATTATGATGTTCATTATCAGTAGATGACCATTTGATCAACTACTCCATCAACAAATTAGTCTAGGTATTCCATGTATATATTCTGTACATTCGCAAAAAAATCAGAATGAAAACATCGTTGGCTGGTTTTTTTTTTTTTTTTTTTTTTTTTGGCAAATGGCAACTTTCTCTTTTTACAATTTACATTTCCAGACAGCTTATGGGAACGAACAAAGGATTTCATAGACCTCGTAAATGACAACCAATGAGCTTTCCATGAACATCGCGACTATAGACAATGGCAATACAATAGACAACATTTTCTGTGCAGGAGAAAAGTAATTGGGCTGGGATTAAAAAAGGGCACTAAATTAGAAGACATTTTAGACAATACATTGTTGTAACCACTGAATTACATTGCAAGACAAGGACAAAAACATTTGTACCCTTTCCTGACTATAAAAACCACGGAGCATCTTAATCCATTACTTCCGTTTCTCATTTCATTGTTCATCATGGGGTGTTCTTATAGGTCTTATCAATAAAGTCTGGATTTTGGGAAACATTCCGCTTCTCATAAATAAACAAAGTTACAGATTCATCAGGTTGGCTTGTGTAAATCATTAATATGGTGGGGCATTATGTGAATCTTTCAATTTTTTTCTGCATGCTGGGCCAAATTATTAAGGATAAAATACGATTCCCAGCTCTTTTCCGACAGAACCAAAAGTCAAATCTGACAGTCCAAGTGAAATATGAAGGACTCCGCAAAAGGTATATGTTGCTGTCAAGAACTGATATCATTTTTCAGTTTCATAAGTTGATTTGGATGATTTCCATGCATTGTTTTCCAATGACGGATGCAGATCAACATGTCATGTTAACCTTTTATGCTCCAGGTCGTTAAATTAATATTGAAGATTAGATAAGATTGTTTTCCCTTTATGGATCAATTAAAGTGCAAATAATGCATAGAACACAGAAGCGCAGGATGGGTATTGAAGTGTGATCCTGATCCAGTCAAGCGGAGCAGGGTTTTTATGATTGGGCATTGGGCACTTTGGTATTTTAATTAATTACCTACCTTTACTTGTTTTTATGTAGGATTTGTTTTGCACAAGCCATTACGCCATGCTCCGTGGTATATATATGCCACCCTATATGAACTTATGAAACTCCTTTGAAGTCCTTTGAAGTTATACTACTCTGATTTGTTCATTGATTATACCTCCTACCGCATCAGAAATGAAGGAATCCAAAAACCTAAGCAATAATTAGCTGCAATATAACGATTTTAGTAGCAACACGCGTCAGATACATTAGCTTTCGGGGTCAGATGAGATCGGCTTTCTCTTCCGGAAGTCCTGTATGGTGTCATGTCAGCAAGTAGAACCACATTCGAATTTCTTACTAATATTTATCTTACGACACACGATTACTGATACACTTACACTCGAATAGTGTGAGATCCAGTTACTCACTTCCCGACCATTACGTTCCTGACTAAATAATGATGTAATCTTGTATCAATTTTATTATATCAGTGCATAGAGGAATCATATCAATTACACAATACCATATTATTGGAATTAAAGCCTCATTGGATGTACATGCAGTGCACTTATCAGTTACATCATGAATCATATCATTATCATTACGCTGTCCATAAATAGATTGGAGGTATGCAGTTTTGGTGAGCTCACTATGAACACGAATGATCACGTATGTACCAAGTCCGGTTCACAAATCTTGAGTCACCCTCGCCATTTCCTTCCAGTTCCAATTTTGTCGCATGAGTATGAGATCAGGAGTCAGGAGGACTAGGAATTGCGCATAAAAGTCAACCTGTCTATTACATTGTTTGTCATTAAGGGTAATTAAACCTTAAACCTCTTACAATGATCCCCAACAGATTATGGTAAACACCCACTCTCATCTCTCCGGGTGTTTGTGGTTATCCCACTCGCAAAAATTGAAAAGGCTAAAGTTTATTGTTATTACATTTAGTAATCCTTTGTCAATTACATAGAAAAAACGACAATAACTGTAAACCGACATTTAGCAGCCTAACAGTCTACCCAAGTCAATCTTCATATGAGTCATGAGGTCACTCATTATCATTTCGTTACGATTCATTTTTCGTTTTAAAAATGACTCCATAAATAGGGTTTGTAAACTGATAACTTGTTATCAGCGGTAATTATTTGAGAGATAACTTAGATATTGCCATTTGCCTTGTTTCTTCAATGCCTCAAATGCTCATATAAGTTCATAAATACGTTCGTTTGTGCATAGTAAGCAGAAATAATATAGTAATTTGTATGTACCCATGTATCGGAATGCCTTTGTTGTATTCTTGTTGACGGATGTATTGGAATGATACTTTGATAAGGAATAAGAATAAACAGAAAAACGTTTGGTCTTTAAATAATTAATGTTACCATTATTCCCTCTTCAATCTTATTATAACTTGTCAGTTAAATATTTGGATACATTCCACTTTTAACTTTCATGCGGGACGAACGTCCCTATTTGGTCATCTCTCTCTGAATATAAAATTTAATTGGAAGCACTTTACTCATTAATTTTGCTTTTGCAATTATGTATACAACTTAGGGACCATCGACCAGCAAGCCAAAACGTAAGGATTGAATAATTGAGTGGGCTGGAATGGAATGACTAAAACTTGCAATCAGGATAAAAAAAATGAAATGGAAATGATAAGTTTGAGATGAGGCTAAATATAATAGACAGTTTACATGACCAAAATGGAACAAAGAATCTCTAAACGCTTTTTTTTGCGACGTATCTACATTTTTGCAGGGAACATGAATCTTCATGAAATTTATATGATTGTGGTTTAACAAGTTGTTTCACCTTTCCTACATGATTGATAACCCAAATCTCACAGAGATTTACTCTAAACAGCGTATGCGATTTTTGTTGTGATCAAACCTGTTCAAAGACACACTGTTTGCTTTTCCCAGGCTTCCTAAAATTTGATAAGACTTTTCATACGCGGACCGAGTACAGAGGCATCCATGGCCTTTATTCTCATTTCTCATCCCGTGTGAACGCATTCGTGTGACTTTGTGGATGACAGCTTTCCTTTTCCCGATGTTGTGTGCACATATTATTGACATGAGCTTTCAGATCTAAACCTTGGCTTGAGGTTGGAATATGGAGGATTTTCACTGGAGTGAGCCTCCAACTCTAATTCCAACACAGGCAAAAAAAAATTATTGCAGGGATATGGATGGGGAGACACTTATCTACATCCTTTATGATAATACTTTTTTCGTGGAGTTACATATTCGATAAGGTGATGGTGGAGATGTATGCAGAGCAAAAGATTCTCACGATCTACATATCCGCAAATGTACTTGAAACTTGAAAGTAAACCAAGAGGAACAAAAAATATTAAGTAAATATTGCAATTTCGTAATAATTTTTGTTGGTGATGAGCTCATTTTTGACTGTCATCATCACAGACTCAAATGACAAGCATATCATACGTGTTCCCAAGTTCCAAAGCATTTTACAATTTTTCAGGGGCCCAATTCCACGAACTCTCCTTCCTCGTCAAGTAGCGTGACTTGGTCTCTGATATTTTGTTGAGCATTTTTTCATATAATATGTAATATGATGTGATGTACTTGTGTGATGAATGTATTGTATTTGCACTATGAACCAACTAGTGATTAATATTAGTAGTGCAGGGAGGGAGGGACACGTCACGTTCATTTCCCTATGAGAATTACAAGCACTTCGATGAGACATTAATTGAATTTTATGGCTATTTTTAGCGGATATCTGTGAGCTTTCCCTGTGACAAATAAGTTTATAGAGTTATAGTGACCTACCTATATGGCTTATGCTGTTGATTCCTCCTTTGTATTATTTGAAAATATTTACTGATAAAACAAAATCATGTTACGTTTCATTGCAAAATAAAATTGATGATATGAGCGGAGATCCAAGAGCTTCCCAACTGGGTGGTTATGATTGACATTGTGATCCTTTGCCCATTCGTCTTCTTTCCGACGTGTCAGTTGCAGGAAACTCGTCAATACAACTTTGAAAAGTATTTCAAGCATTTAATATTGGTATTTTTGGGAGTTAAAAAAAATAAAAGTCTAAATGGTAAAAAATGCATATAGAATGGAAGGAATATGGTACTTTTTATTTAGTTGGACATGTTTATGTTTGTGACATGAGGTTGAGGTTACTTTTTTTAGAAAGCTGACAGGTATGAGTTGAATATAATATGCTTTCATTGCTTTCCATTCCAGAAGTAACCTCATACCATGCCATAATCATTCAATGGACAGCATCAATATTATGTTTAAGCTTTAAAAAAATCAAAATTATGACATTGATATACCTATTGCGGCATTGGCTTTTGAATTGAAACCTTCAATTAAACTGCGGCCCGACCGGCTTGCACTTTTGAAGTGTGTAATTAATTCCTTAATCATTTATAATATGACTTTTATTTTTGCTGCACTCGACATTCTTTGTAAAAGTGCATCCATAATTCATGGTCTTCACCAAATTAAGAGATCTCATATAATCTTTGTTAAATAAAGATGATATTATGTTACATGACCATTGAACGCATATAACTAAAATTAAGTAAATAAATACAAGATAACCATTTATAATCTTCCGAATACAATTTAATATGCCTGGGTTTTATACTAATTGCCGTTTCCCAAATGAACACGCTTTAATACTTACATCGGCAAATGACGCGTTGACGAATATGTCGGGACTCGGGACATATTCCATCTAATACCTATTTGTTTAGTACCTTCACCTACATCTTTATAATAATTCATGTCACAAAATTATTTCTGCTATGCACTTATGCGCTAATTTAATTTTGTTGGCTGGAGGAAAGATGAAGTGAGCCTATTATTCTATAAGCTTTCATTTTGATTTTCCAAACGGTAGGTTCGCAGCTTCGTGGACCAAATAAGTAATGCAGAAACCATCAACTTTTTATTAGATGTTTTTATGCCGTTCCATCTGCTAAATTATCGATTTTCAAGTTCGTTCTACCTTTAAAATATTCTGACATTGACATAATGACATTTTTGCGAATTCCATGCACAATACTCTGGTTTAACTTTTCAGTCTATCAATTAGCAAACTAATTTCACCCGCAACTGGTCGGCATAGTTGGAAACAGCCACATCAACTTCGATTGGAACAAGCTTTGATGATTTGATATGGAAGTGATCGTGTCTAAAAAGTTGATGCACCAAACCAAACTAACCTAAATGCAAGTCATGTTACGATTTTAGGTTTTAATGCATCAAAACATATATCAATTTAATTTAACAGGTGAACATAAAAACAGTAGCTTGTGCGGTTAATTGCTCCTCTTAACACTATTATAAGTTCGTCAAAAGTTACTTATATCACCAATTGCACCAAAAGGGATGGTTTATGGAACGTGGATGTTTGGTTTATATATTTTGCCACTCTATATTCAATTTAGATTTATCCCTTCCTATAAGCCTCTGCTTAATTCGTCGGGATTGTTTAATATAAAAAGTTATTAATAATAAACTGCGGGTGTGAATTTTAATAAGAATTTATAACAAAGCATGACGTTCTTTATGTACCAAATCAATTCATATTTCATATATCTAGTTCGAATGCCATTCAATATGGCTATAAATATCAATCGTTGGTGCTTCCATGCTAGTCCCAACAGGATTGCCGATTGTCGAATACATATGCAGTCATGAACTGCCTGGTGTGTTATACGTGCCACCCACCAGGCTTATCATCCATACGATGATATTCACTATGAATCATTGCGAAAGATAAGATACCCTTGCCTAGCGCAATATCCTCCTCCTCCTCCTCATTATCCTCTCCTCCACCAAACGTGAAGCTAGTTTCGCAGACAGCTTTAACAGCTCTTGGAGTTAATAAGTTTTTTTGCAATTTTATTTAAAGGGGACATTTCCTATATTACGTAGCCATTTAACTTTCCAACAATTTCCAATCCTCAATAATCATGTGTCCTTCGCGAGAATATAAGTTGAAGCGTAAGCAATTTTTTTATATTTCAGCTAATATAAATTGATAGTTTTCATAAATAATTTTAAGCCATATTTAACTAACAATTTTTTTTACCAAAAATATATATTCCAGTTTCAGACAAAAGCTTATGGAGACCTTGGGAGCCCCAGGATGAGCTTCCGTCTCAAGTTGCCCCAAGGCAGACTGGCCTTCCCAGAAACCCCACTTCCTCCCCCCTCAAGTGCTCTATCTGCTTCAGATCCTTTAAGAGGGATAGTGAGCTCCGGAGGCATAAAAATTCAAAGCATTTAAGAAAACTGGAAAAGTGCTGGGTAAGCTTTAATATGACATGTATTATTTAACTGTTATGCCTATACCTAATCCATAAATTCATTCCCATAAACAATCTATTTTGCAATATGCATTTTTATATGACAATAGACCTGCGGTAAAGTCTTTACCAGGAAGGACAACTTAACCCGTCATCACAAAATGGCTCACCTTGAGAAGGGCAAGCCGAGCTGCCAGTTTTGCAGAAAACCGTAAGAAAACTTTTGATAGTTCTGTAAATTTTCATAGATTTTGTATGAAGTTTGCACAATTTACAAACAGGGAATATTGCTCACAATCTAGCATTGATTGTAATAATAAGAATATAATATGTCCAATCCATAGCTTATCACGTCGAGATGCTGTCCAAAGGCATGAGTCACGGTGTCCCAAAAATTCCTCGAGGAGACTGGACAAACAACTTCCAGCGGAGGAAGCGAAACCAAGCTGTGATACAACCTCGTTGTCGCTGACTCACATCCAAAGGCTAAGCCGCAAGCACCCAAAGCTCAATGCTAATTCTTCCGATGAGGAAGATTGTCCTTCTGACATTAAGAGACTGACTGTGACTAAAGTCCAGTAAAATTCATCCCTTCCAATTGGGAGCTTCCAGGGACTTTCTATGATCTTTTTGTACATAAATCCGATTTAGAAATTTAGAATAGGGGAATAGTTAGTTAATTTAGTTTTACGCTGTGATTACGAGATAAAGTTTACTATATTCAATGTTCTACTTCTTAAGTTATGAAATGATATACATACTTGACCAAATACGAACAATAAAAGGCATTCGAATATGCCTAATTACTTTATTACGCTGAGAAAGCTTATTTTACTTCTAGACGATGAGGCGGACATTATATTAATAAAAATGTGCATACCTAATTCACATAAGATTAAAACTGAACATTCGTTAGTTGATCCTGTAGTATCAATGTCATTTCATTAAGTACTATCAGGGTAAAAAATTTGCAGTTTCATCAGTATGCCTGCAACGCGAAATAAATACGTCTTGGTTTGACTTAAAATATGTATCTGCAAACTGGAGATAGTCCAAAGTTAGAATTGGATGGAAGGAAGATTAAAAAGAAAAGATTACGATTGGCTTCTGGTTCTCCGTATAACATAGCGACTCCCTAAAGTTCAAATATTTGCAGAAAGAAGCAATCATTATCAAAACAAAAATCATTCCATTAAATAAATACAATGCCTACGCATTCAAGCTTCATCCAATATATTTTGAAATACATATCGTTACTCAAGTTCTTATAAGCCCAGGGCAAATTTAGGTACAGACAGAGACAGACTGGGTACAAATATCATACTAACCATCCTAAATTGCAAATTTAAAATAGTGAGCATATGAGTAGGTATCATTCAACATGGATTGTCTTCCGACAGGATCTAGCTATTTTCATGAAACCCATTTTTATATTTTCATTCCATTATTGAGCAAATATTAATCATTTTTAACTGACTTTGTTTGCCTATATGAATCATTTATGTACATTTTGCAAGACCTATAACTTCGGACTTGAGACATGATCTATTTACCGTGAGGAAGTTATTGCACATAAGTCAATGATGAATGTCAATTTCTTGAAAGTGCTTACCCTTGACTTGAGTCATCGACAAATATGAATATTCTTGAGTTGATCCTATATAATATAATATAATATTACGTAACTCCAATTCGCATATTTTTTAGAAGGTTTGTGCACCTCTCTAGGTATAGTCCATAAGATTTCGCATAATATGAGCAGATAGCTTACGATTAGCTTTATTGGACAAGGTGTTCCAGTGCAAACAAGAATGTCGACTAGATCGGTTGTAAACTTGTGAGTAATAAACTTCATGAAATCGAATATTTTTAGATTTTGTTTTCCGATGTATACATTTTAAATACATTTTTGAAACTGAAATGTTTCTGACGTCAATGATGCCTGATGATGACGATGCGATGACTAGAATTAGTAGGTAGAATGTCTATTCACCTTTCATCTAGACATGATATTTTAATTCTTACTACGAACTACTATTCTATTATTGATTCGAGCTAACTTTCATGGAGGAGTGAATGAATGAGCACGGTGAGGAGGCGGATATTAATGAATAGTTTTTGAATGGGAAGAACTGTCTGGCCTGGAGAACTCTTTGAATTTCATATAGTTTGATGAGTGAATCCTATATTGCTTGGTTCCTACTTCCAATTAATAATTTTGTCGAGATGGATTCATTTATTTCAAGAGAGACAGAGATGTTGCGTTCCTATACCTAAATATCAGGAAAAGGTATTCCATTTTATTAGTCCGTGTTTCAGACAGTGAGTTCCCATCAATGAATTATAGATGAATCAACCTAACCCGTGATCCACATTTGTCACGATCGGAACTTTACAATACTTTTGTCATTCCCCCTTTGTAATTCCCTTGTAATTAAGAATTCAGGAAGCGTGACACCTACCTATTAGGCAAATATTTTCAACATCATTATCCATTATCGTTAAAGGTAAGATACTCTGAAGACTGTCTCTCCAAAATGATATTACCTATTTTATCTTTTCCACTTCCCAAAATTACTTTCATCATTTCACTCAGCACTCGAAACCGAATTTTGGAAAGAAGAACCTATTCCTAAATAGCATAATACTTACTTTCATGGTTTCATGCAAGGACTCTCGTCTCTCACGATTAGAGAAAGGATTGTAAAAATGCTGAATAGAAATACGGAATAAAAACATAAAAAACTACATATTTGCATACCTACTTACCCCACTCTGGTAACACTAATGCGGTCTCATCATTACGTATTACTTAGGAAAAAACTTACGAAAGGTAAGCCTAACTAGGAAAGTTTATGACCGCAATGAAGCATTATATAATCAGGATCAACTCCCAAGGCTATCGCCAACCCACTCCAACCCGGTGTGTAGGTGCTTGTCCTGATGGCATGTCATTAGAAAAAAAGGATGTTAGGCTCTCCTTGCGCCTCAAGATATGTGCTGTTTGTCTAATGAACTTTTCACATGATTCACGGTAATACGGCGGAACCCGGGCTGGAGTCATTCAATGACAATAGTAATGTTTACGCAAGATGATCTATTCAACAACTTTCCCCATTCTTAGGGAAATTAGGGCTAATTTCTCCCGTTCCTACCATTAGCGACATAATACGCTTATTGTTCCCCCATAACATTAGGCGACTAAAAAGACTGTGGCATAGCTTAGTTTACAAATTATTGGGCCTCGACAACAGGTTCGACTTCATAATATAAAACGTAATCATCCTCTAACGGAGATTTTTTTTGCTTTCTCCATTGGATTGCCAATGCTAATCCTAAACTGTGAAGACCATAAGGTACTAACAATATGCTGCTAGTGCCGGTTTTACTTGGTCAACAATGACAATGGCCTACAAAATGCCTAAGGACTATATCATGTAAAAATGCTTTACGGTAATCTTGGACTTTCTCCTCCAAAAATCCAAAGTAAAAAAATGTAAACTTTGTGAAAGCAAATAATATACCTAACGACCAGCTATAACTAATGTTGGTGCATGCATGATATGATGCATGCCTGGATATTCAGCACAGTTCGGTAGGTATATTATTTGATAGTATTAGCTAGAGAGAGCTAGGACAGTTGGGAAGCGAGAGAAACGGGCATAGATAGATGAAATGTGAGCCCAAGCCAAAGCCAACCCCAGGAATAAGACGAAAGCTCAACGGAATTCTGCTTCTCAGTTGCTGTTTGCAGAACCGATAGAAGTGGGTGGCAAACTGGGAAGTGTGGCGAGGCAATGTAGAAAACGCCGTAGAAAGTGGATGGTTGCAATTCATGCAACCAACCAACCATACTTACATTGCTCACATATAGGAAAAAGACTTTCACTGGCAATAAGTGTAAAGTGTAAATTTTTTAAATTGGAATTTGATCAATATGATCATTAAAATTGTAGTGTATAAGAAGATCTCAAGTGTGGTGTCACTCAAACGTGCTTTTTCTTTAAGAATTCTAAATGTTAAATTAGACTGGAAACGATGATGGTCTTAAACAATTGTTTGTTTAGTTCATTCTTATTTCTGCTATTGTGAAATAGTGACGAAATAGAAACGGGGGGTATAAAACAAAACGTTAATAATGGAGGAGGATTTAACCCTGGAGGGGGATTCCCAAGGGTCACCCATGGAGTCTGATGAAATTGAGGAGAGCTTCGCTCACAGGTAATAAACGGGTTATTTTTAGCGTTTTCACTTTACATTCCTTCACTATGTTTTTAGCAAGAAAACTATTATTGGGGTGACGCGAGAAGATTTAAAAAGGCAGTTAATGTTTAGGAATATGCATTAAACTTTAAAGCATAAAATGTGAAAATTTATATCGAACTTTGATAAAAAATATTTCCACTTCGTTTTCCTGGGAAATATTCTAGAATTAGTGATCAGTAACTTTTTACTTAAAATAATAAGATTTCGCACGGTTATTTTTTAACAGGGTAAGCCCCTTGAAGCTTACTCAACATTCCTGAACTTCCATTCATTCTCTTACTCAATAACATAACTCACTATCTACGTATGTTTTAAAGTATAAGTATGTAACTAGCTTCAGCTTAGCATTAAGCGAATTATATTATGTCATCCGGAAAATGGGGAATGGGATTTCTGTCAAATTCTAAAGTTTTATCAAAATAAATAAATTGAGGCTGAATCGATGTCTGTAGTAATCCTAATCCTGACCATTAATATCTTTTACGTAACTTTGAGGAAAAAAACTTCAACTGGAGAATATTAAAAACGATCTGCGCAAAATTTTTGCCTTTGCGTCATCATACTTCATATTACATATGAACATCATTCATGCCTATCCTATTATGATGAGGATGAGCACTTTAGTGGGTGCATTCACTCTTCGAGTTTATTCTCTCAAACTCTATCCACTTCTGGAAAATGAGACAAGATATCATTTGCTTTGATCAAGAGTGGAAAAAAAATAAAGCTTTCTCTGTCCTTTCATTATTAATCACTAATCAGAATTACTGGATGGGAAATATTTTCCCTTCTTTAGGAAAGAGTTTATCATTCATATCATATCCTTTGATTTTATTTCATATGGACGAATCCATATTATAACTTCTATCCTGACTGAACAAAGTTAAAAGCTGAAACTCTGCCCACATCGGGTTTTATCATTGATACGTTGCGGATATATATTTTTTTGCTTTCTCTCTGGTGTATATTCTGTTCTGTGAGTGCATTTGATTGTCTCACTCTCACATGCTTAGGTATATTATATTTCGATCCAAAGTGTGCGTTTATAATGAATTCCCTTTGATCTAATCAATTGCTCATGGTGTCAAAAGATATTTTGCATTAGACCTAATGCGTACATCCCAGATTTTTCATGTGGAGCCTGGAACTGGGTTGAATTTTTACCTGCCAATATGGTGTATGTAATCATTTTTCATCAAATAAACCCAGTTATAGCGCAATCCATCCCTCAATAACATCAGATTATGCAGGGATATGCCTTGTTGTAATTTGATCGGGGAATGAAGGGTAGTATGGTAGGAAGAAAGTTAAGAAGGAGCAAAGTGAAAGTTGAAACTGTACATCATACAATCCTAGGTCCTCGCCTTGCCACGGGTTGGTTGATCGACCTTGTAAAACCACTTGTGCTAAACTAGCTATTAAAATATATGAAACAAGCTTACGAGGAATGTACATTTCATGTACGTGTGTACGTGACAAAGACAAACTAAAAAAGAAAAAGTATGTTTTTCTTTGGATTGGACAAGGGCTTTGGGTACCATTAATTTTAATGCCTAAATGACTTCTGCATTACAGTGTCGCAAACCATGTGGAAGTATAATTCATAGTTCATGCAATCAGTGCTGGAATTTGCCCTTTCCATTAGAATTTTTAAATTGGCTAATTAAATTCCTTTTTTTTAAACTAGACATTTCCCGTCCATAAATCCATTAATGAATTCATAAGTTATTTCACCAAAAATGTACATAATGGGAAACAATTGTAAAAACTGACAGAGATGAAAGATATTCGGATGGTTGCAGCTTTCCATGACATATGGTTGCGTGATGATATCCAGCATAAATTAATTCAAAAGGGTTTCCCATTCCAGGTAATATTTTTTTTAGGACAGGGCAGTCACGGCCAGGTAGTTATTAGGTTTATGCTGTCACATATTTTAATATCAGCAAATTCCCATGAAAGTATACTAATTGGTGTAATTTGTATAAACGAGGGAATCTCCCCCTTTTTACCCAAATGTCTAATTAAAAGTGCCATTCGAAGTTGCAGACAAGTTGTAAGTGCCAGTTCTGCTGGTATAAATTGCAAACTTCTGATTTTACCCTGGATAGAAATAATTTAAATCTGAGGAGCACAAGGTGACTAGATGTTCTTACGTAAGACTGGTACGAGGGTAATGTATGCAATGTCTCTGTTACGCCAGATTTCGCTGCATATATATTATTTGCATACGTGTCTAGGAGGATTCTGGTAATGCAAGGGTTATGTGGGGCAAAGGTGGGCAATTTGACTAGGATAAATTCCTTTTCATGTCCTACACCTACATAAAATAATTCTTGGGTGATATATTACTTTCACTGTGAGAAACCAGACACAGCTTGTTTTATTTGCTCTTTTTCCCTTGAGTCTTGCCCTTGCTTGTAGCTTCATGTTTGCAAACTTTGTTTTTATTACAATTCTTCAAAACTGGCAGGTTATAGCCGGAAGTCAGATTTCATAAAATATCTTTTCTAGAAGATGAGGTGAGGGCGGGCAGTAACATTTTTTATTTCACTTTTTGTGAGGACGTCAGTCATCTCTTGTGGGGTATATAGCTAAACAAATAAAAATATTCATGCCAGAGGCCAGGATACTTCTTTCCCAATTTTGCAGCAGTAGCTCCTCCTTTTGCATATGCGATAAAAATTATAAGCCAAAATATAAAAATAGTTTGATGTTGCCACTTTTTCATCGTGAAAAATTCATGGCTAAGCTGATCCTGAGTTTAATTTTTGCATGCTTTCATGCACACTTGCCTTTGACTCATATTAAAGCTACGTAATTAATCCATTAATTGGATGTGGCCTCATGTTTATGTCTAGTAGAGCCTAATCGATTTCTAATTCATAAAAGTCTATTTAGTAAGGATTAACCACTTTGGTGAAAGTTGCAATACATACATATACGTACATAATCTGTGTTGCTATTATTTTTAGACTGGAAAAGCAAACAAACAAGGAACAACAACTCATTTAGCCAATCCAAATATTCGCATGCCTATTTGCTAAATACAAAAAAGATCCATCCAAAATGTTTTTGTGGATGGTTGCATTTCATAAATAAACTTTGTTATTTCCTCCGTCCGTCATCCGTGGTGAAAGCACTTTTCACTAGTGCCACTTTCATACATTAGCATTGAGAGTTCATTGTTAAAGCTATTTACATATCCGAACAAACCAAATCCATTAGCAGACCATTTCATGAGATCATTTTGGGAGTAAAGTTACTCTTACTACTGAAGTGTGTAAATTTGTGTTCGAGTCAAGATCAGGGCTGTGTCAGGGCTTTCTCCGGCAGCATCATGTTTTGTACGTATTACAAAATCGATGGGTGTTTCAGTCACGTCTTGTTCATCCTCAACTTAACCCTCAGCCTATCTTCAGTGTATCCTTTAGTTTGGGTCTAGTCATTTTTAATTACAATTTGCCCCTTCCATATCTACCTCTAGTGGCAATGAATATTCCTATTAGGTACATTATATTAAGTGCTTATAGTAAATTAGTAGATAAGTACATAGGAAATCTTAAGCATGGACTATGAGAAGGCGATATGATCAAGATTTCATGTTAAATGGATTTTCTTAAGTACTTTCACTCCACAAACTTCGTTATCAGATTTCCTACTTCTTATCACAAAACATAAATACATACATAGTAAAACAATTAAAGATCGCCCAATCCGAGGGAAAGCATCTGCCACACTTTTGGGAGTTGCATTGCATCGTTTCCTAAATTACGTAATGAATATATAATTTCATAAATGCATAATACAGAACTTTAACAAATAAAACGTTGTACCTAGGTACATAGGCCGTGTCTTATCTTCTTCGTTTTTATGACTTCTGCCAAGATAAAAAATGCCAAGCAAAAATACGGAAAGACGGTAATCAGAACAGACATATTTCAATGTCTCTCCTTGAGCAAGAGATGTAAATGTGGTAATGGTAAACCATAGATTATATGCTTAGATTATACATAATCCTCTGGCTTTTAAAGCAGAATCCTTAGAATTAGATTGAGCAACGACAACGAGAACGAGGAGTTAGAACATGAGACTGAAGCATATGTTGATGTCTGGCCTTATAAAACTGTCTTATGTAATTTATTTTCCATTTCAACTTGGTAAACCGAGATTTAAAGATTAGGGGGAAATAAATACACACAGATCTAGATTTAGATATAAATAGATATATATCTTATGTAAATATAAGGTTTTTTTTCATGACTTGATATTTTTTATTCCTTTTTTTTGCAGAATGTTCCACACCGCACTGGTGGTGGACAAGTACTACACTCCCTTACTGTTCCTGTTTGGAACCTTGGGAAACTCATTGTCAGTTGCAGTATTCTGTATGAATGCCAAATACCGAAGTCAGTCCGCCTCCTACTACCTCTCAGCGCTGGCCATAAGTGACACGGGCTTTCTTGTCAATTTGTTGGCAGTTTGGCTGGAGAATGTTCACGGCGGGGTGATAACATCCGGTTTACTTTGCCCCCTTGTCATGTACCTGGGTCAAGTGACTTGCTTCATGAGTGTTTACCTAACGGTGGCTTTCTCCATCGAACGCTTTATAGCGGTGAATTATCCCCTCTCACGTCCCCGAATTTGCACCCGATCAAAGGCCCGAAAAGTTATTGCAGCGTTGACTGCAGTCTCCCTCCTCGTGTTTTCCTATGCCTGGGTGATTGCTCAAGTGATTGAGATGCCACTTCAGAGGGAAGATTACGATGAATTATATCAAGATAATGTGCTTCCAGAGAGCAGCTGGAACCTCACTCGAGACGGGGAAGATAGTTTAGAACTTTCTCCGACTGAGCAAAGAGCAAAAAGAGAAAGTTTCCCTTTGTACACCCTGTCCCCACAAGAATTACAAACTTCCTATGCCAGCTCTAAACAACTCAACAATATTCTTGGCCAAGTACAAGATTGTGCTAATGGAAACCAAACTATTTCCAACGAATCATTTCCCTTCCAACATGCTCAAAGCAAGTCCCCACCCGCACCCTGTGGTCGGCCCTACTCTGAAGGAACAATTTTCCAGAGATTTGGTAAGCATCATTTATTTTTATGGATAAGGCCACTACTCCCCTGCTCCCGTCGTCTCTGTCCTTCACTGGAATAGCTTTTACTTTTGCAGCTTTTTGGACTACATTGGATCTTTGCACTCATACATCTATCAAGCCTCGCTTTCTTACTTCATTTCCATAAAATGAATGTCTCAAAAAAAACGAGCAGACGCTTTTTTATCATCTTCTTTCACCCTGACCAAGAACCGTAGAGGTTGTTTATGGTTCCCGTGTGGTCTCATCATTATCCTATTATTTAACAGTTGGGTTTTTTCCGTACATCTTTGGTGCAGGGAACAGCAACAGACTCTTAAGAACAGACAGACATGCCGTCAGTGTCGAACTGCTAGACTACTGCAAAACGCTAATCAGATTACATAAGCTTTGAAGTTAATTTTTATTTCAAATTGTATTACATTATCCTTACACGCTTTGCCTACTCCAAAAATTAACTTGCTACCGAAAGGAAACATGACATTTTATTCCTCATTGATTTTTATGTAAAAAAAATAGGAATGGGAAAGGAATTAATTGGTTTTTTGAATCCCAATCCTACTTTCTCAATTTACCCAGACAAGTCTCTAGCCTGCATTTACACAAATTAATGTAATATCCTTAAAATATCCGCTTTCCAAATAACCAACCGGACTTGTATTCCTTTTAATTTCCTCTCTGCCAAAAGGGAAAACACGAAATGGGTCTTCACGAAAGTAGTTTGGGCTTGATTGAAAAACTTTTTTTTGAAAAGCGGGAGAGTACGGACTCGGTACTGCTGAAAATGCCTAAACTAGTCATGCATTATCTTCCAGAGTCTCATTGCTTGCTTTCTCCATCCCTTCATCTAGATAATTCATTTTCCCCAGGAGCCGCTGACAGAGAAACATCAACAAGTGTGGAGAATATTAACAACATGATAAATGGCGAGGGAAGCGGGGAAGAGTTCCTATCGGGTGGCTTCATATGCTCAGTTCCCAAGGATTATTATAGGATTTCCGAGATTGCAAATTATCTCGACAGTGTAGTGACGCTCATCATTCCCTTCTTCCTCATCACATTTTTCAACGTGCGGATCGCAATCTGCGTTTGGAAGCTGAAGGATCAGCGACAGAACATTGTTGCATCCGGCACAACGGATATTAATTATCCTAACAATCATCATAACAGTAACAATCTGAGATGCTCAACTAAATCCTCCGTATTCCGCCATAAAAACTCGAAGAAGAAGCAGAATGATGAGGGTATCGGTGGTGGTGATGGTGGGGGAGGGCTAAGGAAGAATATAGGCCAGCCATGCAAGCACAAGGATAACAACGGCATCATTCGCGGAGGCAGTGATGAAAAGGATTTTGAAACAAGCCATCGTAAAAGCCAGAAGGGAACTGTGAGATTTCATGATGGCTGTAATACATTGAAGGCAACGGGACAGAATAATGACAGTACCTTGTCCTCCTCTGGAAGTGAAGAAAGCAGATTAGCTGACAACTTCAGGGAGGATGACGACAACTCAAATCCACGGAGTAGTCAGCGCCAGCACCAAGAACTAGCTCTAACGGCTAATAGGATGAGTACTGGGGAAGGCGTTGGTAATAAAAGTACAAAATTTATTAGAAGACCAATCTCCTCTGATCAAGTCGCTGGAGGGATGAAGATGAAATGGGAGAAAGGTAATCTAGCATTATGAGCCTGTAGATCCCTATATATGTACTTTACTCTTTATGACTGTTGGCAGTTTTTTCCTGGATCTAATCAAAGGAGCTGAAAAGTATATTATGACAAGACGTAGGATCAAACTAGAAAAATAATAAATAAACTACCAATATAGTTTGGAGTGTTACTTGTTTAGTTCGAGGAAGCTGAAAACAATGCCACATTATTTTGATAGGTATAGCTCACTCACACGTGTCAATTGATATTTTTTTTATTGTTATTACCTTTCCCATAGAATTCTCGGAACAGGGCTCATTGCCACAACGGGTGGTGGTGAAGCCGGAACTCTCCGTCGTAAAGGAGAGGGGCTCTGGCAATCATCCGTCATCAAATGCGGCAGAGGTCCGTGTTACAAAAACTTTGTTGCTTGTATCCACCGTGTTTCTCGTACTTAATCTTCCAGCCCATGCCATCCGATGTGCGCTTTTTATACAGGTTTGTGCATTTATATATTATTATCCAAGGTTTTATAATTTTCTTACGTCTGATGCACGTACTGTTTATGATTGACTTGCATGCAAGCAAGACTAAATAATAACAAAACTGGTTTCGTCAGCGTGTTTAATGACAACGAAGACATTTCTCTGCCAACTATAAGAATGATGGAGTGACAGGCATATCCTATTTTTAGTTTCATATGAAGTTTTTATCTATCTATGTATATGCATGTATTTCATTTCATCGGAATTCGGAAACACTTCAAAGCAACTTCATAAAATGACGGGGTGAGAAGTTTCCCTCTGCTGCTCCCTTTTCACCAAAATCATCTTTGAGCTGTAATGTAAGCGGAGCTTAATCGGGCGTGTGTGCGTGCTTCTATTATCAACACTATCATATATCGCGTTAAGCGAACTTTTCACCAGGTTAAACTTTTCCCGTTCAAGGTGTTAAGTGGTTGAATAATTTCTTTTTTGAAATACAAGTAGGCAAAGTTTCACCTTCGGTGTAAGTTTAAGAGAATGGCATACGGGAGCTGTTTTATAGACATTGTTCAATGTTGGAAATTCACTTGCGTGATCTTTCGCTCAGGGATAATAATTAAATCTGAAAAAGTTGGACAGGGGTAATTAGGAAACTTTATTCCAATTATACGATAATTCATTGTTTTCAGTAATTCCGTTGTGCTGCTAGCATGAAATCGGAACGTAGTAAATACATAATCCTGTAAACAATTTATTGCGAACAATAAATAAATGCATATTATGGTTCCTTGGGTTTTGGAATGGTACTAATTTCCTTTAATATTTTCCTAAAACTTTAAGTATGAGGGCATTGTAAGATTTATGATTATCCCGAATCCCAGTAAAGCCCTTTATCCCCTCCACGTCCTTTCTAGACAATGTGGAACTGCACAGAAGACAGAAAAGACTTAAATCAAGTCGTTAGGAGTTCCGGTTTCAGATTTGGTCCAGCACTGTTTTTAAGATTGTATCTTTACGCTTTTTGGCAAATTGTGTCAGCATTTTAAGACTAGCTAGTTTCCGGCTAAACATATGTACAAACAACAACAAACCTTGATTCCAACATGGTACAGTGCCATAATGTTGCGTAAGAGTGAATTAAACCACGAATAAAGTAGTTTATGATGATATTAAAGCTAACAGGCCATGAGCATCATAAAATATTTCATAGGCACAAAGAAAATTCCAGATGAAAGGATGGGAAGAAGAACTC
>JAQIXQ010000798.1:0-20959 GCA_034700485.1 Pseudosinella alba
TTTAAAATAATAATTATATTATGATTGGGTACACACGGAGCGGTAGTTTTCATTGTTTTGCGGTGTGTTTACTCTAAACAAAAAAGTATACCCATCAATATCCTATTCATCTCCCTGTTTATTCCTCTACTCCTCCTTCTCACTCAACGACCCTGTTCATTTCATGCATTAAAAAATAAGTAAAAACCCAACTACTCAAGTTGTGTACTAATATGAAATGTATTTATGTTGATGTTATGCTTTTCATGCCTGAAAGTACATACAATTACATACAACTTAGTTCTATTTTGTGTAGAACAGTGTTGTAGTGACTTGACTTAGAGAATGACACTCTGGCTATGTGTGTAAAAAAACTGATAGGGATAAATAGAATGGGTGAATGGGATACTTTGCTACTTATTGTGGACGTCGTCCCTCACCTCACCTCATCAGATCGGGGAGCTCACAATCACAATCAAGCTCACTCACATTTTGAGCAGAAACTCCCAAGTTTAGACTTTTAGAAAGACTTTGAGTTTTAGGGTTTTAGCTTTCATCTTTTCTCAACAGAATTGAACGAGACCAAGTCCAAGAGCTCCTCATTCGCCTCTTTTTCTTTACTATGCATAAAAAGGATAATGATATGATCATGATATGGTCGGTCTTGTCTTGTCGGAACAGGACTGAATTTGGATGGAATCGAGAATAGAGGAATAATGGAAGCATGATACCGAATTTACCTATTCTTCTCCTTGTTTCTTTTTTTACAGGAAAATTTTTACAGGGAGCCACTCTCAAAAGTCTCAAGCTTTTTGATCATAAAAATATCTGTGAAAATGTTGTTGTAGTAAATAGTGTTACTATGTTGGAGTGCGGTCATTTTATTGGCCGGACCGTCGGACGGACACCGACACACCGAAGATGCCAGTATATGCAAAGATGCTGATATTGATATGATCATATCATATCATGATTATAATTTATAAATTCTACCGAAAGAAGTACGTAAAAATACCTGCAAATTAATGCAACTTAGAATTACATACAAAAACTATTTATTACACAAAAAGCATAATGCCACAACGTCATCAATATCATCTCATCATAATTAGCCACATGCAAAATGGCAAAAAGGACATACTGAAAAAAAATACCTACAACACCATCCTCATCATTAGCATCATCATCTCCTTCTTATCCCTCTTATTTCACAGGTTCTTTTATGCAAAGCATGAGGTCTTGTTGAACATCTCTCATATTATGCCGTAGCCATATTATGCAATTCATACCATTTCATACCCATTTCATACCTAAAAAAAAGTACATTATTCTATCCTAATGCAAAATGCACTGGCAAAAGTGGAATTGGATTTTGAGGATTGAGGATTATGCTTTGGAATTGGAATTGGCCGATGCGATGTGTGTGGTGGGG
Organism: Pseudosinella alba; assembly: GCA_034700485.1. Lineage (NCBI taxonomy): Eukaryota > Metazoa > Arthropoda > Collembola > Entomobryomorpha > Entomobryidae > Pseudosinella > Pseudosinella alba. The sequence goes on from JAQIXQ010000798.1 coordinate 1,412, forward strand.
TGTAGTAAAATGGTTGTAGTATCGTGTTTGGACTTGATGATGATGATGATGTGTTGTTGGAAGTAAAGTAAAGTAAGTAGCGAGAGAGTAGAAAAGAGAGACGGGACGGGATAGGATTGGGATAGGAGGATAGAAATTAGATGGGATACTTTTTCTACTGAAATGAAATGTGAAATGCATTGGGAGAGAGAGAGAGAGGAACAGAAGGTAAGTAGATATGTTCCTATTCATATTATATTTTGAATGGTGGTAGTGGTAGTGTTGCTGATCATGATGATGATGATATGTAATAATAAAACAACACAATTTTCCAAAAATTTCTGCTTGTTTATTAGATCTACTACCACTATCTCTCCCCATCTATATCCTAATCATCCCACGTCAACATTTGAAGATGATCAGTATTTTTTGAAAGAGAGGGCCCCACTTTTTTTTTCTTCCGGGGGAATAGTTAAAACTAAGTTAAGTGGTGCAATTAACATTAACTAATGAGTGGAGCGACATGTTGGTCTTCTCGAGAGAGTGATTTGGAGTGAGTGGACTCATTATCTGTAAAATGAGTTGTTTTGAGGGATGGAGACCGTCCACCCCATCCCCAACATGGGAGTCAGCTGTGGGGTGTGCCGTTAATTTGAAAAGTTGTAAAGTTAATTGTTGGGAGTTAATTGTTAAATGTTGTTGAGGCCAAGCTCGGATTCAGCACATGGACAAGAATGGATAACTTTAGTGTCATTGATCCTAGAAAACAAGAGCTTTTGGAAGCCCGTTTGCTGGGAAGCAGTGTAAGTGGTTAATTAATTGAAGATAATTAAGTTCATGTTATGTTAAGGTGCCCGGAGAGTAGTTATTAATTTGGTTGGTTATATTAATTAATTGTTTCATGTTTTGTCTTGTTCGGATTGGATTATTGGCAGATGTCGAGCGGAGGATCTCAAGTTCAGGTGACACAAGGACAGCATCCGTCGCTAGTTCATCATCAGCAGCAGCATGCGACCACCCCTCCATCCAACATGTCTTCGGGGAGCAACTCGAATAACGCGACCCCCGCCGCCACCACCCCCACCCCGAACACGAACAACAATGGCTTGTGCACCATTCCATTAGAGAGACCCTTGACGAATAATAGTAGTATGGCAATAGTGAGTAGTGGGGGGTCGAACCAAGGGGCGGCCCCGGTTCCGCCACCACTTCCACTTCAACTTCCCCCCCATCACCCTCCCCCTCATCCCAGTGTTCTTAGCTCCAACTTAGCAACCTCCGCCAATGCGACGGGAGCAGCAGCAACTTTGGCTGTGCAAGGTTCGGGCCCAGTGACTACCGCCAATGTGCATCCTTCTAATCAAGACTCGAACATGAGTGCAGGTATGATTTTAAAATTAATTAATTAATATGGTCAATATTCGTGGGGGAGCGAAAAAATATTTTATGAGGGAAAAGTGGTTCCTGGAACCGTTAATTCGAGTTTATTGTATTAAATCTTTGATTTATGTGTAGATACGCGAGGTTTTTAGTAAGATGTTTGATAGTTGGGCCGATGAGTATAAGCTAATTATGATTTGGTGTGTACTGAACAGGCTCATCGCATAGTGATAAGGAAGTAGATACGCCAGAAAAACAACCCCTCACCAAAGTACCTGGTCCAGAGAGGAAACGAAAGAGAAAAGCAGAGGATTCGGGAGGGGGAGGTGGGACGGTAGGGCACAACCCAGGAGCTAATAGTACCACCACCGGTTCCGGCAAATCCACTAAAAAGATTAACGACTATTTCTCTTCCAAAATCGCCGGTGGAAGTCCCAACCGTCAACAGCATAGCGGAGCCAAAAGCCCCTCACCACATCCCACAATTAAGCCCATCGTAAGTACTTATTTCATATTTTGCAGGCTAATTTTTTCATTTTGTTATTGCGGGGTTTCAGTTTCAGTCTGACCATGGAGCATATTATTTGTGTTTCCAGTTCCCTGCTAGTCCTCAGAATGTAAATAGCTCAACCAGCGTCATAGAAAGAAGCGTAATCCCTGGTCCAGACAGAACACTGCCGCGTCTTGAAGGGTCGTCGGCTTCGTCAGCATCCCAAGAGGCACAGGAGGTGTCGTGTATCGTTGGAGGGAACTCGCTGAACAATGTGGTAGTAGCTGTAGCAAATTCAATTCATAAAGCAGTACAGACTGAACTAACTGGAGTAAGACTGGCGGAGAACGAGGCACAGGCAACATCGGATGTAGAGATGCGAGACTCGAGAATCGAGGAGCTGAATAGGTCGTCCGATGACCTACGCCAGCAACTGACAACTCATCAACGCCTCATTGATCAGCAGAAGGCCCACATCAATAAGTGCATCGATGTGGTTAAAAAACTCCTTATTGAAAAGTCAACGATCGAAAGAAAGGAGGCCCGCCAGCGTTGCATGCAAAATAGACTGAAGCTAGGCCAGTTTGTGACGCAGCGCGTGGGTGCTACTTTTCAAGAGAATTGGACTGATGGCTACGCCTTTCAAGAGCTCACCAGAAGACAAGAGGAAATCTCGAACGAGAAGGAGGATATTGACAGACAGAGGAAGCTGCTTGGAAAGAGGAGGCCTACCATGACTGAGGGCCAGGGACGAAAGGGACGGGGTGTTGTTAACGGGACCTCGGATGGTTTTGCAAAACCTGAGGCGATCAGAGAAATGACGTGGCAGGAGTACTATGAGACTGATGAAATCTACAAGGTTAGTATAGTAAACTTTTCGAAATTCTAAGTGGAATCATCAAACTTTCTTCCGTGCAATAAAACTACAATGTACACATTTGTATCAAATTCTAGCTGAGGCAAAATGCCCTGAAAAAGGAAGATGCAGATTTGCAACTAGAAATGGAAAAGCTGGAGAGAGAAAGAAATTTGCACATTCGTGAGCTAAAAAGGATACTGAATGAGGATCAGTCGAGGTTCAATAATCACACGGTGCTAAATGAGAGGTACCTATTACTCATGTTGCTCGGCAAAGGCGGGTTCTCCGAAGTTCACAAAGTAAGTGAATTGAGCTCTGGCTATACTATTCTTAAGTATAAAATACAGATGATGATAAGACTGCTCCAGACTAATTATGTTGGTTGCTTTTCAAGACGGGACTGATCTAGATCGAACTTGTTCTTTATGATTTTTGAACCATGGGTAGAAATAATTAACCGTGCGTCTCGTTTGTTTCATATCCTAGGCATTTGACTTGAAGGAGCAGCGATACGTGGCTTGTAAAGTACATCAGTTAAATAAGGATTGGAAGGATGATAAAAAAGCTAATTATATTAAGTAAGTTGTGATACATTAATTATGAATCAATTCTTTGAAAGTGGTGGGACGCGTCTAATTTTATTCGTTTTACATTGCAGGCATGCCTTAAGGGAATATAATATACATAAACAGCTTGACCATCCACGTGTAGTTAAATTGTATGACGTGTTCGAGATAGACGCTAACTCATTTTGTACAGTTTTGGAATACTGCGATGGACATGACCTTGACTTTTATCTGAAGCAGCATAAAACTATCCCCGAGAGGGAGGCGAGATCAGTTATCATGCAAGTTGTATCTGCCCTCAAATACCTAAATGAGATCAAACCTCCCATAATTCATTACGATTTAAAGCCAGGTATGTGCTGCTAATTGTTGCTGCTCGACTTTTTTTACTCTCCTTGAGTCCTGAGACTGGTATTTTCAGCGACATTTTTGATTTCACTAATTGAGCCTTTTGTGAATTTTCAGGTAACATTCTACTAACGGAAGGAAATGTCTGTGGGGAGATAAAAATAACAGATTTTGGACTAAGTAAAGTCATGGACGAAGACAATTACAATCCTGAACATGGGATGGACCTTACCTCACAAGGAGCTGGGACTTATTGGTATGTCGAATTTAGTATATACATACACGTAATATACATCGTTGATTGTGCTTGCATTTAAGTTTAATGTGTGAATATTACAACAGGTACTTGCCTCCGGAGTGTTTTGTTGTTGGAAAGACACCGCCTAAAATCTCGTCCAAAGTTGATGTTTGGAGCGTAGGAGTTATATTTTACCAGTGCCTCTACGGGAAGAAGGTAACTTCAACCTTTGACAAAGTGTCGAGCTGTATTTACTTTGCCATTTTCTTCTGGAAATATAACGCAAGTGCTGATTAACAATCTTTCTTTAATTTGTAGCCCTTTGGACATAATCAAAGCCAAGCAACCATCCTAGAGGAAAATACCATATTAAAAGCCACCGAAGTCCAATTTCCAAATAAGCCAACAGTATCTCCCGAAGCAAAGGTACAATCATGCAATTTGATTGCAAGGTGGTTCCAACTTCCAATGAAGTAATGTATAATAAATATGTATGTTATTTTGTTTTTAGCAATTAATACGCCAATGCTTGGCTTATCGAAAGGAGGATCGACTAGATGTAATGTATTTGTCAAAAAGTGAATATCTTCAGGTAATTAATTTTTCACTCATGACTCTCCATATTGCTACAATGCGACAAAATGACATAGGTATATGATATTATGATATATTATGTTATGATATAGGCTCCAGTCCCGCGACACGCCGCTCGTGCAGCAGCTATGCAAGCGTCTTCAAGCTCACAATCTCACAGTCAACCTCAACAGCCAACTACTCCTACAGGTTAGAATTTCTTAAAACCGTTAATTTTTATGCTTTATGCCAATTCAATGGGAAGTGACATGACTAACTTTTAACTTGAATTATCCGAACAGGGAACAATCCAGGCTTCCCTCAGACCTTCTTATCTGGAATGAATGCATCGAGTTCGTCGTAGCAGACTGGTTGCGCCAATAACACCATCTGCAGAGCACTATCCAAAAAGGCCATTCGGGGTGATACAGATTCCACCACAACACAAGATTGGATAAAAGTCCAGCAGTATCACGTTGTTATAACAAGTCCATCACGTTCGTCATCCTCCAATACTGTCATAGTTGAGAATAAGTCTTCTGGCAACCAGTCGCACTCACCACAACCAACTACCGCTAATTGTGTGTTACAACTACAACAGAGTAATCCAATCCTCTCTCACTTGCTCTCATTGGATATTTAACAAATGTCGAACAAGGAGGTGCTGTTAATGGCCACATGAGGAATTATCTCTGCAATCGTGTTTCCAGTCTTCGTCTACAATTGAAAAAACCATGCATGTAGGATCCATCGCTACAACAGATTCCAGAGGAACAGTTCGTTTTATGCGAATGGAAGTGGAGTAAGCTAAGAGTTGAAAGTTGTACAAGTGAACAGTTCAATACTGAGAGTGAGCGCAACTTTGTTTAGTGATTAACTAATTAATTACTGAAGTGGATGAAGACTACAATGAGCAGTCGTGTTGTTTCAATTTTGGAGCTACCAGATCCAGGCATTTAACTTTGACGCAGGGATGGATGATATAACTATTTGACGAAAGGCTCAGGTGGTATAAAAATAGCTATTATAATTAATTATGAAACCCGGATGTGTTGTGCACACTTTTTATAACAGTTACACAATGTTGGAAGCATAACTTGTTTGTACATAGAATAATCAAATGGTGATTTTAATTTTAATCTAGTTTAGTTTAAAAATCAGTTGATTTCTGTGTTGTTCGTGTATTATTATTACTCAGTTGTTTTTTTTTAGATTGGATGGTGTTATATTGTAAATAATATATTTGTTAATCCAATCCCAATCGTTATATTGTATGAATGTGTAATATATTATATGCATGTGTAAGTGAGTGTCTATTAGGCTGTGCTCGGTTTCAAATGCATGAAGGAATGTATCGTATGAATTTGTTTGAAAGAACAGAAGTTATAGTTAGGATCCTGTTAGACCGATATTATTATTATTACTGTCAACACATTTAATTCTTGAACTGAATGAATAACTTCTATAAATTGACTCCGTGTTGTCACATTACAAATTCCAAAAGGAAAAATATAATCACCATCATAAACAATTATACGTACGTATGTTTTTATGTGTAACAGCGGAGAGAACTAAGCACTTAGAGAACACTACTGGAAAGGAATTTCTGTGTCTTTTAAGATAGCCATTACCAGAGATATTGTGGGGGGCATAAGAATATTTAACAAAAAACGGGAAAATAATAAGAATAAAATCAAATATCTCGTCAAGTCCTTGAAAACTGTTATGTATGAATAAAAAAATAATTTATAATGATAAGATCTACTAACTAGGCTTAACTGACAAGATTCACTGGCCAACAAGACTACTACACAATTTACAGCTACATATTATACAGAAATATATTTAATCATTTATAGAAAAGGAAGCAGTGCTCTTCTTCGCGAACAAGATATTAGATTATCAGAATTGCGATGGGTTTTAGGTTAGGCTAGGTGAGGTTTAATCCTTTCCACATGCTCCGACACTCCAGGCTGAAGATGCCAGTAAATAACTACTGAAAATAGTGAAAATTCATATTTATGAACTAATTTTAATAGTGGATATGGGTGGATTGGATAATCAATCACATAGAGCTAGGAGAGCAAACTACAAGAAGAAAAAAACAGTAAAACACAATATGTTTTTAATGTTGCTATTTTAATTCCTCTTACGTTAAATTATTACGATGATGATGATGATGGACTAATTGTAGCGATACGTATTCTCATTATTATACAAAAGAAATATGAGCAAAAAATAAAACTGGAACCGTATCGCTGGACTATCTCATGAGTGAACATAAATCGAGTTTTTGGGCAGTGCTGCTGGGGACGGCGTATATTTTTGACCGTGGTCATGTCATGATTTATGAATGATTAATGAATATCAAAACACGTTTTGTTTTTTTATTTAAGACAGTTTTACTTTCAATAACAAATATTTTTTTGCATTTTGTGCATAATACACGAATAAAATAGATTTCATAAGAGATTGGAAGGAAACATGGATTGATCGAGTTTATCGGAAGAAGATATAATATGACATTATAAAAGTCTATATAAAATACAGACAACGTTAATTTGTTGTCCTTTTTGTAGTAGGTAGATATAAAAAATTATCAAAGATAAAAAATCTTACATATTTAGGTAAAATAGTAACATATATTAAACATAGGTTTAAATTCTTGTAAAAATCTTAAAAGTGCGTAGTAATAACTGGTGAGCAAGCATGCGGATTCGTAATTCGTATGCCTTAACTAATGTCTACTTCGTATATGAAGCGGATCTTTAATTCTAAATATTTTGTCACTTATTTTTACTTAATCTTTAAATCTTACATACAGCAAATTGAAGTACCCAAAAAAAACGATAATACCTTTTTTTATTTAAAGTCCAAGAGAGAAAAGGAAACCTGATTTTAACTGACTAGACTCTTACCAAAAAAAATATTTCTTAAGCCATTTTGCATAACACCAGTTCATCTACCTCCTCAATCCGCCACTGTTCCATTCATTCAATTTTTATTATTCATTCTTATTTTTTAATACCTCAGCTAATTATCGAAGAAACTTAAAGATTAATAGTACCATAATACATTTTTAGGTTTGGATAGACAGACGAAAGAAGAAGTAATCCCAAGAGATTTAACATTATTAAGTAAACAGTAAAAGTTTCCAGTACAAAAATAATACAAAAGTAGTACAAAAACTCATAAATCAAAACATGTAATATAATTAGGTAGGTAGGTAGGCATTTAAGACATCGCATCATCATTAAAAAGACTCCCATGGACAAAGACATCTCTGAAAACCAGTTGAAAAGCCCCACGAAATAATTACATTGTACACATACATATTTCATATCTTTATTGATTCCGGTTTTACAAAAAAAAAATGTTACAAAAAATACTAAGAGCGAGTACGATATGTACAGATTGACGAGTAAGGTAACTTTAATGAAGACAAAGACAACGTGAGACTGCATTATATGATTGCTTCAATTTCATGAGTCCTCATTTGCTTTTTCGGAAGGCTTATTGGATTTCACCATTGGGGTGGGTGAATCCTCCGCAGATGCCTTCCTTGAGGTGGATGAGGAGTCGCCGTTACTTTCTCTAACGGGGCTGGCTCTCTCCTCCTCCTGTTGTTGAGCAGCAGCAAGCCTAGCACGTTTCTTAGGATTGTAAGCTACGGTCACGGTGGTAGGTTCGGGTTGGGAGTTCAGCTCTCCGTCAATGGGTGGACATTCCCCTGCACTGGAACCAGTGCTGATGCTCCGGTTGCTCCGTTTGGAAGCAACGGAGGAAGAGGACGCTGGAGAAATGCATGGTTCCCTTTCCGCTCGTCGGGCTCCTCTGGTGGTAAGATCTTGGCCGACGTCATCTTGGTCCCCGTTGCTACTCACGCTACTGTAGTTTTCCACATCATCCTCATACTCCTCATCATCCACCTCCTCCACATCTAATACATCGTCCATTTCCTCAACGTCTACTTCAATGTCCTCCTCCTCTTCCACCCCCACCTCGTTGTTATTGTGGTCGTCCTCCGTGAGCTTCATTTTCTTTAGGATTTCAGTTCCCGTCTCCGAACCAGAGTCGGAGGAGTGGGAGCCCGGTGGGGTGGAGATCCCGGCGAGGGAGTGGACTTCCCCAAAGGACGTCTTGGGCTCCACCTTGTTATTACCAGCTCTATAATTCATTTGCTGCTGTTGTTGCTGCTGCTGCTGTTGATGTCTCTGAAGGGAGCGGATTGTGGAGGGGGCCAAGTTTATCCGGTTTGAGGTGAGCAGGGAATGTACATTCCCATCGTGCTTTCGTAAATGTCGGTCCAAATTGGTTTGCTGGCCGAAGGCTCGGTCGCAAAGTGGGCAGCGGAATGGGCGTTCCTTATGATGGATGTTTCGGACATGCCGCTGCAAGTTGGATGAGATGGAAAAGGACCTCTCGCAATATCGACATCGATACGGTTGCTCACCGGTATGCGTCCTCAGATGCCTTGTCAAATTTGCAGAGCGAGGGAAAACTTTCCCACAATACTTGCATGCGTAGCGGTCTCTCGACTTATGATGACCCGTACCATTTTGTCCATTCATACGACCTGGTCCGACCACATCATGAAAGGGTCGTTGGAGCAAAGCTGAGGGCCCCATGGACGGAGGGAAGGGGAAGGCTGGGGGCCTACTTTGATTGTTAGCATGAGGATGCAGCAAGTTCGGAGGTATTGGTGGATGTCTCCCGTAAATCAAAGGTGGGAACCCGGACGGATGATGACCCCTAAAAAGCTGCTGCTGCTGAGGTGGTTGTGGTTGCGGTGGTGGAGGTGGGGGTGGGGCTGCTTCCCTTTTACTTTCTACTTGAGGTGGGGTGGGTGGATGGGGGGACGGGGTAATTCGACGATGTTGCTGCTGGTGATGCGGTGGAGAATTTTGGTACTGCGGTTCAGGACTCGACAACACGTTCTGATTCTCATCCACCCGCTTTTTCCTCTTCATAGTTAGATCTAATGGTTGATCCCTTTCTCCCGTTTTTGGTGTCTTGGCACTCATGGGCGAAGCCGCCTCGATTTCATCTGGCTCATGCTGGTGTCTCTGCTGCTGGTGCGGGGAATATCGCCTGGAAAGATCAAAAGGCATGAGCAAATCCCCAGAGGAGGATGAAGTAGATGAGGATGAGGATGAGGAGGACGATCCGCCGGTAGATGAAGCTGCAACAGCCACCGCAGCCTTCCCACTTATTGGCAGTTGGGCTTCATGATGAGAGTGATGATGGTGCTGGGCTGCGCCTCCCAAGGCACTCATAAACATGCCGGGAGGGAATGTGCTCCCAATGGGAGGGGCAGGTTCCCCCACGGCCAGGGACATTTGTCGGAGGAGTCCCGCAGGATGATATATTCCCCCAGCCTTGGAGGAGAATGAGCTGCCATGCTCGTGTGAATGATTGTGGCTCATTCCAGAAAGTAGACTTGCCGAAGCTGACCCCACTCCGCCTGGAATCCGGCGGTGATGGAGGGAAGAGGATGCATCCTTCTCACGAAGATCTAGGAGCCCCGGAGGATACACTAGTGGAAGCCATTCAAGATGGGCACTCATCTCGCATTCTGAAAAAAGTCATAAAAAACATAATTTTATAAATAGATATCAAAACTGTCAAACAGTTTATAACCCAAGAGGGGCACATATATCATCTTCAGCATTTTTTGTCATTTTCCCATGGCTTTTGTTAAAATTACCAGCGATTGACCTATATTCACTCCCTAACAAGTCCCTGCATTAAAGAGCCTGAAGAACCTGACAAAGTGTGAATAGTTATCTGAAAACGCCACGGCCTGTGATTTCTTTTGTCCCATGTTGTCACTGCACTCGTGACATCATCACATCACCTCTTTCCACCTTCATCCCTTCATTGTACCCTCCTCAAAAGAACAAAGGGAAACACATTATGTGACACGATACAGATTACGCAACATCACGAGCCAACGCTGGCGTTGATGATCCGTTCTTTACAATTTTGATTGCTTCAAAGCACAAAATTTCTTTGACCGGGGGAGCAGGAGATGTGCCCAATCAAAGGATAAGCTGTAAATGATATAGGGACTCGATGGTAATACCTTTCCAAATGGATGTCTTTTCAGTCATTCAGTTTCATTTCACTCTCGTCAACAGCTTCAGCCTCCACTGAGGATGTCACTGGTGCCGGTGCAAAATGCGTAAAATAAGGGCAAACAATGTAGAAATGTGCGTAGTTCTCTTGTCAAAGATGACTAACGTGATGATGACAAAAAGGAATTGTATGGCAAATTACAGATTTCAAGAAAATACATTTTGCATGAAGGAGGACGCGGGTGGCATTTGGCATTTTCCTTTAAAAGAGATTATGTACAAGTTGGATTAGACTTGGAATTCATTGGCTTCCTTTCCGTGGTTAATCTTCCATTTTTTAGGCCAAGGTATAAATGCGAATTCAAAACTATATCCATATCCTTAGTTGAAAAATAAAAGTTCCTTTTCCATGAAGGCCCCCCACTTTTGTCTGCAATTTCAAACTATGACCCATAATACCTAAAACGGAACCTTCATCGAGAAGGGCCTTCTTCTTCGTCCGTCAAATCTTTAAAAATGTCTTCAAGAAATTTATTGAATGAAAATTGCCCGAGAAGTTCCCTTCCTAAAATTGTCTCATTGACTATGAGAAATCATCGCCTTCACATTTGGGATCTTGAAGTAGCCAAAGCCAAGTACAAAAGTAGGTAACTAGTCAAAAATGTCGACTTTGATCAACTTTAATATGACGTATGCTTAACCATCTCTCTCCTCCTCATCCTCATCACATCGCCAACCTTTACGCGGAATCAAATCAAAACCACTCTGACAAATTGTTAGTTTTTGTAAGCAAGTTCGGAATCTATTCAAAACAATAATAGCTCATATCATATTACAGTTTTGATTTTGAGCAATTTTTTATGGTGGATTCTTGTTCATTGTTGTAGAAAAGAAAAAAGGAATGAATGATTTCAGTGTGAGTGATGTCTACCTTGGCCTACAAGGATCTCTTGATGAATTCATGAATACCCTGCCAAAAACTGTTGTGACGATGCTTTCCTTGTTTTATGCCATTTTTCATTTCTCAACCATTCAACCCCTCTTGTTTGTCTCCATCTCTCCCCATTATGATTACCTAAGTACTTTTGGTACGCATTGGATTTTGGATTGGATTCCACACTTGACAAAACATGATAATGTTTCCTTCACCATTGCCATCCCCAGTCGAGTCGACTTTGAGGATATTTTTTCTTAGCCTCCATTCTTTTATTATGGTTTCGTTGTGAACATTTTTAAATTCCCACATTAACACCAAATGTACGGATAACCTGCTTCATCATCCTCCATTGCCATTGCTAAATCCACATTATCATCATCCCATACCTAAATTTAATTCCAACGCGCAGAAGAATTTCCGATATGAGTGACTAACGACGATCATGGATTACAAAATGATTGCCACCATGATGACGATGATAATGATGAGGGTTGGATTTGGATGTTGGAGCTTCCGCGGTTTCCACCAAACGTAAACGCATTTAGGTAGGTATGAATGATTATCCCCCAAAATGTTGGCAAAAAAACCTCGATTACCAGCAGTTACCAACCACCATGATCTATGATAATTGATGATCTCATCATGATCATCATGATTATGATCATCGGCATAGGTAATTTTACTGGTTCCAACAGCCAACATGATGATGATTATTTTTATTTTCTTAAAGACTTCACAAGATGTGATTATAATAGGAAAAGGGAGCCGTGGATTAGAAGAGGGCAAAAGACAAAAAAAGTGATCAAATGATTAAAGCATATCAAAGAGAATCCTTGGCTTATCTTTTTCTCATTTTTTTTTGTCTCCCATCTAGCTTCAAAAAGACAAAAAAAAATCAGACCTACGTTCTCCATTTAAACAAAAGTGGGGACTGTGCTGTTGTTGCTATTTATTACGCATTCCACTCAAAAAATCCCTTCTTTCTTGGTCTTTCTGCTACTGATCTCATTGTCAGGTTGATGTTGCTGATAAAGGCTTGAAGCCTTAAAATTTTAAGGGAACAATGACGATGACAGACACCTCCACTCCACTCCACTCGATATAATGGAGTTCCCATTCCAATTCTCGCATATATCTATCTCTTTAATCTCACCAGGTCAACTATTAAGTCTCTCTTTCCATCTTTCCATCATTCCATCTCTGCAGAGTCATCAAGACTTTTTTTACAAGATTTTTTTTCCCTCTGCAGCAAAGCAATTGTAAGGTTCACATGAGTACGTGCATACAGTGATAAGTGATAATAAATCGCAGAAAAAAAGGTACAAAAAAAGTATTCCTTGCCAAACCAAGCCGAGTCAATATACCAATGTATGCATTATTACAGTAATGTACAAGGTAATTAAACTTTCACTCTTTTGGCCATTGGATCATATACCACACTCGTGTTAGATAAGATGCATGATCCTGATAATTTGATAATGATAAAATATGGAGGAGGAACAAAGTAGCAAACAAGATGTTGATGTTGGCCACAGTGAAAAAAACTACTCTACATTTATACACGATGCATTACATTACAATATCATATCATATCGCACATAAATCATTAAATCACACATCTTACAATCTTGCTCTTGTTTTAAGATTTTCATTACATTTTAACTTCAGAATCAGAACCAGAATAAAGGAAAAAATCGACAAGTTGAAGAACCTAGATAGATATTAAATTAAATGTACATATTACGTAACAAGCCATAATAATACTAATGTAGTAGATCATGCAGGTTTTTTTAAACTAAAATAAAATAATTAATTACAGGTACAAATTTTATTTCTGTTCAAAAACTGTAGGAATTCTGCTATGTATGATTGAGTTGTTCAGGGGGGATTTCCCTCACTTTAACATTGAACTGGGTTTGTGGGGTTTATGAGCATGATTCATGCTTGTAAGTTTTATGTAACTTTTCTTTTACTGTTTCCGTTAAAAATCAACAAAAAATCAACGAAATTATGTACATTCAACTAGACTACCTATTATATAATTTTATTTTTATTGCGGTGACGTAATAATTATAGGTAATGGTGGTATGCGCAGGTTAATCCACTTTTACTTGAATGAGTATGATCTCTATTTGTTTAAGAGTTCATAAAATTCTTTTATGAATGACATGAAAATACCTAGTAAGGATGAGATTCTTTTAATTGTTTTACGTTGCAGAAATTCATTCTAACATACCATCTCAGGGCAGGTCATCTTTGTTTACTTTAGCCTAAAACTTTAGTCAAAGTAATGCAAATACTTTAAATTTATCATTTCATATTACATAAGTCAAACAAGGTATTTGAACTTTAAGAAAGGCATTCCTTCGGCATTCCAACTTTTGATATTATCAATCATAATCAAATGAGTAACGTGAGTAAAATGACATTATGCATGTAGGAAGATACTTGATCTAGTTATTTTTCCTTTTATTTATTTTATCCGGCCCGACCACCCTGGTCCCACACATGAATAAAATGGAATTGAAGAAATTGGCTATTTAAGATTTGGAGATAGTTTGTCTTGAATAATGAACATCCCTCTTTTTCTAAACTGCGAGTTTGTAATATTTGCAATATCACATTCGCCATGTACAATGGCTCAATAGTCAATGCATAAAACTATATATTTTTCAAAACACGTCTTTGACCATTCAGGCATGAAAATGGATTTTTTTCTTCTACTCCTTTTCAATTTCAATCCATTTCAGTCCTGCGCTCTGATCTGCTTTTGTATCCGCAATAATCTTGTAAAATATAAAATAATGCAATATCACATCACATTATCTCTCTGTACATTTCACTTCAATCAAAGAGGGCTGAAGACGAAGACGACATGCATGCATCATTGCATATAGCAGAAGAAGAAGAAAAAAAATGCAGATTTTGATGATAATGATAATACGGATTGTATATGAGATGATGTTCATTCATGATGATGATGATGTTGTGCAAGTCCTGTATTAGCTTTTTATAACAATAAATTGGTAGCATTATTCTCGTCCTCGTCTCTTGTTGCGACTCATACTCGTACAGCCAAAGCCCCAGCCCAACCCAGCCCCAAAAAAAAATGAGCAAAAAAATGAAATGATTGAGAAGACGAAGAAGAAGGCAGGTAAAAAAGTGGTTGAGCTAATATAGAGGGATGGATGATAAGATGAGAGATAGTATTAGAGAGGGAAAGGGCAATACCACAAAAACACGTAATCTCTACAAGCCAATCCAATCCACATCCCCCAACTTGGTTTGGTTTGGTACACTGAACCAGAAATATAATTATTTGTGAAGTAGTTTAGTAGCGGTCCTTGTCGTAATCGTAAATTCGTAACAAGGAAGGATGTTAGAGCTCTGGTCTCGTCTCTGCAGTTTTTCGGCTTTCGATTTTCATCGTTAAGTAATCAGAAAAAAGGAGTGAAATATAAAAAGAGCAATAACTTTTGAGGAAAGATAAAGATATGATAATGATGATGAGATCTCAAGTCGGTCTTCACGTTGCGTTTGGATTTCAGTTTGCCTTATAATTGCAAATACATTGTTGGAGATGTGAAGTAGTTGTTGGTAAAGAGGGGTAATAATCGTCATTGTAATGTGGAATCTCATCATAATCATAATCATCTTGATGATTCCACATCCAATCCACCCGCGTTGAATAAATTTACTTTATTCTATATCCTCCTGGCGTGGCTGGGGCTTTTCCTATTTAATTCAAAATTACCTTCCTAAATGCTTTCTTTAGTTTGTAACAAAAAAACGGGCCGAAGCATTATATTTTTTTCTGTTGTTATTGCAGAATGCAATTAACTGCAAAGCAGTGCATCTATTTTCCTCTCTCAAGAAATGATACAATAGAAATGACCAAGCCAAAGCCAAGGAATTGATACGCTTAATTTACTACATCTTTTGCAGGTATTTAATACAAGGACTATCTTTTTTTTTCATTTAGGAAAAAAAAATTGGCTTAAGAAATAAGAGCCAAGCCACTTGAGCCATTGTCCATTTAACTTGACAAAACAAAACTTTTGGATTGAAATTGAATTTTTGATTCAGTTGCGAAAATCTTAAATGCTTTTATATTGGCTAAAAGAAAGACGCGACGCGATGAGACAGATTGATTTTTGACGAGTAAAAAGAGAGTTCATTATATTGAAGGATTAAGACCATGAATGAAACTTGCTGATATAACCGTGTTTGCGGTTGAATGATTAGCTCAGCATTATTATCACTATTATTATATGACGATGATGTGATGTGATGTGATATTGGCTCATGCAAGTAAATGAAGCAAGAACGATGATGCTGATGATAAAATTGGAAGAAGTGCGAAATACATCGCTTTTTTCTAAAGTGTCGACTTTTTTACGTCCTCTTTTTTGCAATTGAGAGAGGGGCCGCCGCCATCATCCGCCATCGCCCAAAAAAAAGAGATTATGATTATGACCATAATGGCATATATATGGCATAATATAATACACTTTAATCCTCATAAAGTCCCCCTTAAGGGCCCAGCTTAATTCTCATGTTTGTCTTGCGGATATAAATGAAATAAAATTACGGTATCAGGACAGGAGGAACGTTTATTTCATCTGGGAAGAAAGTGTTCTTATTTTTAGATAGGAATGCACCTGCGCTCAAAGTAAGATAGCTCTAATTAGGTTTTTACGGCAAACATTATTACGAGGAGTTGACTGCGGCACGGCGTGCCGTTGTTATCGGGACTCGGCTAAGAAAGTGAAGTGTTCAAAAGGGGCTGGGTAATTGCAATTTGCAAAATTGACTTGATGATATTATACAAAGTATAAACTTTTTCATCTCGTAATCGAATAGACATTTTGTATCCCTCCTTTATTATAAGTGGAGTGGACATAATAAGAGCCATGCCATCATCATCATCATCATCATTTGTTGGTATGACAGATGAAGAGGGCTCATTTCCCCCCGATTGAGTAGTGATGATATGATGGGGATACGATAATAGAATGAGAAGAAATCGTGGGAGCCCCAAGGCACCTTTCCACTGCGATTTCCCAAGTACCCTCCAACATCATCGGCATCGACAACATCATAGCAGGTTTTTTTACTTGTGAAGAAAGTAACGTAATGCAACTTTTTTAACAATGCGGAGCGATGTAACATAACAGCAACACCGAGCGCCATGCCTTGCCCAAGGCAATATCTGATAAAAAAGGATTTAAAAAAATATTCTTCAAACAAAAAAAGCCCATTCTTGACTTTTGTGTGGTTTTTTGGATCCAATTTTGACTTGGCTTGTGCCCGAGTCGTGACTCTCTTATTTCCAACAATGCATCATATCATCATATCATAATATCATTGCATAAATATATATACAAGTTAAAATTGTATAGCTTTTGAACAAGGCGTGACTTTATGATGGAGACAGTTTGATTTAGAGATTCAGCAGATGGAATATTATTCTGTTTTGTCTTAATTTATCTGTACCACTGGCAGAAGAAGAAATCTCTGCTCAACCGAACTGATTGAAATGAGGTTGGTTGGCAATTGGCAAAAATAAGGGCCATCTATATTAAAGTGGTTAAAAAAGTATTATGAAATGATACACATTTTTCCCCTTCACTTGATTCCAACATTTTTAAATGTCGTAACTTGTAACGCAATTTACCTGCCCTGTGCATACATTTTATTATACTTAAGCGAGGACAAAGTCTAATTACCGGTAAAAGCCTTGCAAAACCTGTGACATTTTAGCCAATGCTCACCAAAAAAAACTGGTGAAGGGCCACCCATTTAATGTGTCAACAAAGATTTTTTTTCTCTTTTAAAAGAAGTCGGCTTTGACTTGGCTTGAGTTGGCTTGGCCTTCCCAAATTTTTAAATGGGAAATGGATTGATGACACAGCATCAGAGAGGATTAAACCCAAGTCGAGGATATACTTTAATTGGAGGGGACTGGCAAATTTTTTTGGGGGCACTATTACGATCAAGCCAAATACTAAATACCGTGTTTTGTTGGAGAATAGTATCAAATCAAATCAAATCCTCGTTTTTTTTCACGATACTTGAGATTTGAATGCATTTTTCTGTCTCATTCACCGTCACCATCATCATGATCAGAGAGCCACAAGAACCGCAAGCAGCGGAGCAGAGAGCACTTCTCGTCAGAGCCAAAATTCTTTGAAACTGATTAAAAGCGTGATGGACTCTAGCAAGGAGAGGAATTTGTAGGACTTCTCTAACTGCCATAGTGGCATACTAAAACCATGACGGTTCTTTGTGGTGACAATGACGACAACTCGACATCCACATAGTCTACGGTGATGACAATTTTTCCTAATGTATGTGATATTGTACTGATGACATAACGAGTTTTCTTCGCCTCCCTCTCCGCCACACCACGACACATGGGATAATACACATTAATACTGGGTTCCGCTCTTGTCGCTGAAAATAATTAAAAAATGTGCTCCACTTCAGCCAGTTTTTTGTGGGGGTTTAGAATGATGTTGATGATGATGATGGTGGAGGGATATAAAAAGCTACGTAGAAATAGAAAGTGATGTACCTATACTTATATCACACATATAATACCTAATGTCATCATGAGGCAAGAAAGCAAAAAAAGGAAAGAAAATTTGAAGCATGATATTAGATAATTTAGGCGTGAATATTTTCTTATATAAAAATGTGTTATGCGTGGATGTGGATTGTGGAGTGGACGTACGTGCATCTTTGCGTCCTTGCGTAATATGCACTCTCATTGGAATGGAGTGGAGGAGACTGAATGAACTGCAAGAATTTGATATTTTGATGCAATTTTTGTCAACAAAAAAATGGAATTGGTTACTTAAAAAATTATAGTTTGATTACTTCAGAGTATATATATTTTGAAGCAGTTTCTGTTGACCTGCTCATTCCTTTTAGGAAGGCACATAAGTGCCAGCAAAGGATAAAGGAAGAAGGAGGGACTCTGACTCTGGCTGCGACTGCCAGAGGAAATGACTGGGGTAAACTGAGACCTCTTTCACTTCGAGAGAGTCATTCGTTACTTTATTGCATAAGGAGCAATATAACTTTTTTTATGCGCTTATCAGGAGTCATAAAGGAGCTCATTAACTTGCTGCATTATGGCATGCCTTTGCATTTTTGCATTCTCTCCCCTTTTGCAAATTCCAACTTACATGGTTTGGTTTGGTTTGGGAAAGGAAAAATGCAATTGATTTTTGGTTTGATGATGGTCCTTATCTTGAAAAGAAATCATTTGTTTTTTTTGCTCCCTCATTGGCGGTGAAGATGGATTATGGACTGGCTTATATAGGCATAAATGGAGAAGTGAAACGGGAATGAAAATCCAATGGCCTGCTTTTTTTCAAGAGAAGAAAAAAGTGGAGGAGTTGTAGGAGGAAAACTGAAAATGGGCTTAGCACTTGTAATTAAATAAGAGGATGATGATAATGATGGTGTAGTCATCGTCCTCTTCAATTTATGAGATGAGTTGGTCCACAATGAGTGGCTGATGTCGATTACCCTTCCTTTCTTTACAGGTGTAACTTTGGTTGTCTGCCCCTTTTGGGAAAGGAGTAATATTACCTAAGCTGATTATTATTGACTCTGACTGATATAATGATACCAAAAGATGATTTGGGCTAAGTATGACTATGACTATATTGAAAGCTCATCCCTTCTGATATTCTGATCTGATATTTGTTTAGGGAGAATATGAATATGACAATGTGAAATAATATAATTCACTCAGAATCGGTCAGGCCAACAATTTTTAAAGCCTTGCTGTTTCATACTTGGCGACAACTACAATAACACCACAGGATGACCATCATCCATGGTGGCGCTTTGGAGCAGAACATGTGTCTCCTCTTCGCTCATCCTTCATGATCATCATCCCTATCATATATAATATCCAATCGACCATCCTCATCGTCATCCCCGTCTTCAATTTATTCACTAATAAAGAGTGATGATCAATTGTTGAGTGTGTATGCCTTCTTTAAATGGATCAGTTGCCAAATACGGGCAGAAAAATCCCAATTTTTTTATTATCTGTTTTGTTCAACTCTTCTTGTTCGCAATA
>JAQIXQ010000799.1:0-20947 GCA_034700485.1 Pseudosinella alba
ACATCCGACACTGCCGTAGATTTAACTGGCTTTGCAACCAAATTCTACACCCAAGATGGAAACTACGACTTTGTGGGTTTCAACATGGAGGCTTTTGCAATCCGGGATCCCATGCTCTTCAAAGACCTCATGACCTCCAGGAAGCGGAACCCCGTTACCAACATGTACGACCAGAACATGGTTTGGGACTTTATAAGTCGGCGACAGGAATCCACACTGAATGCGTTGCAAAGTTTTTCCGACATTGCTAGAGCAGATGGATATAGACGGGTTGATGGATTTAGCAACCACGCCTTCAAGCTCGTCAACTCCACCGGAGGGGTCGTGTTTGGCAAGTTGATTATGAAAACTGAGCAACCCGGTCCTGCACTCACCCTTCAAGAAAGTAAAAGGCTTGTGGGGGCCAATCCAGAATATAAAACTCAGGATTTGTATGACTCCATTGAGAAGGGGGACTATCCCAGTTGGGGCTTTTACCTCCAAGTTATGACCATTGAGCAGGCAAGGAAGTATCCT
Organism: Pseudosinella alba; assembly: GCA_034700485.1. Classification (NCBI taxonomy): domain Eukaryota; kingdom Metazoa; phylum Arthropoda; class Collembola; order Entomobryomorpha; family Entomobryidae; genus Pseudosinella; species Pseudosinella alba. The sequence continues at coordinate 517 of JAQIXQ010000799.1, forward strand.
CTGAATCCATTTGACATAACTAGAGTGTGGAGGGAGGAGGAGTTCCCTTTGGTCCCGGTGGGAAGGATGACCCTGAACAGGAACCCGGCTAATTTCCATGCTGAGGTGGAACAGTCCCTCTTTTCCGTTTCCAATTTGGTCCCCGGGATTGAGCCCAGTCCGGATAGATTATTGGCTGCGAGACTGTTTTCTTATCAGGATGCTCAAAGATACCGTGTTGGGGTTAATGGGGCCCAGCTCCCGATCAACAGGCCGATTGTCCCGGTATCATCCTACTATCGGGATGGAAGGGCTTGCTTCGACTCAAATGGAGGGGGAAGTCCCAACTATTACCCAAATAGCTATGGAGGGGTCGAGCCAGACTCTGAATATGCTCAACATGTTTCATTCATCGTTCAGGGGATCGTGGACAGGTATGACTTGCCAGAGGATGAATTTATTGATGCCAGAATATTCCTGGACCGGGAGGTTGACGAAGCTCATAGGGGCCGGCTTGTTGAGGCAATTGCAGATAGGCTGAAGGACGCCAATGAGGAAATTCGGGAGCGGGTGCTAAGAAATAATTTTTATCCGGTTGAAAAGAAATTGGGGGATGAGATCAGGGAGGCTGTGGATAAGGCCCTTGCTGTCGCCAAAAGGAATAAACTTCGCAGGGGATGATCCCAGCTATCCAAAATAGCCCATAGGACAAAGTCATTAGCCCAGATTATGATTAATTTGTATTCAGTGACTCTACAAACTACAAGATAAACCCCTAAAAGGACTCCAAATGTTAATAGCTCACTTGAACAGGCAATCATAATTGTTAATAATTTATTACACAAATTAAGCAGAAAGATGCATGCAAGCGTACTTCGTTATTAGACATTTGCAATTTTTACATCACTCTAACTAAACTGTACATACATAAGCAGTTCAAGTGGCCGTGAAGCCCTTGACGCATTAAATAAGACATGTGTAAACCCACATGAGCAATAATCCTCCATGATAAGTTACGTGACTTGTGTAATCTATTTATGTTTCTCTTCATCTTTAAAAAAATAAAGATCGTATCATTGTTTTGTTACAAAGCACCTGATATACCCATTCCTAATCATTAATCATAATTATTAAATTATTGAAAGAGGTGGGGCTACTATTTGTTAGCCAACTTAATTAACGACAACACATAATATTTTGTTAATTGGCGTAATACGCCGCGTATGTGTAACAATTCAAGTCTCATTCAAGGATTTATTATTAATTTTTATTCAGTTTCATAAATAAATAAATAAATAAATTCATAAGTTTTTTTTCTGACTAATTGATATCTTTGGATCTGTTAAGATAAGGCTATGGCTAACTAAATTATTTTTATCCGGAAGAATGGATTCATCTTCCACTGCCCAGCGTAATACGTTCACTAAACAACATTAGCGAGTTCTAACGAGCGAGAAATAATAGTTGCATTTGTTGCTTTTTTTTGATTTTTCAAAAAATAAAATTTATATATTTGAAATCGTCGGTGGTTGCTTGTTAAGCTGAGCTTGAAGCATCTATCATTAAGGATTACTTTTGATGCTTATGTTGCTGATTTGCTTCCTTATTGGTGCTTATCGATTGGATCAGTACTTCTAGACTCCTTATTGAACGATCACTGCAAACATATTAGCTACACTCAAATTCCGCCACATAAAATTTAATTTCCCAAATATTACGCATATGTGTCTGAGGACGGCATATATGGGCAAATGTGGAGCGGATGGGTAATTGCAGGAAGCACTTTATTTTAATTACATCATCGTAATTCACATTTAGCTTGATCATGAGATTTTGGATTTTGGAGTGTACGAGATTAGGTATATGAATCTATGAAATTACATTTCTCCAACCCCATGGCCTAGAAATTATAACCATTAAAAGAATGTCTGCACTGAAAAATATGATTATGACTGTTTGTAGTATGCCATATAAATAGGTACATATGGATACAAGACCCAGGTAAAATCGTGTCAAGTTATTTATTTATTGTTTTAGTTAATGAGTAACAGCGTGTCTAATAAGTTTGGAAAATATATACACATAATACATAAATCTTTATTCGGAGAAAATTACAGGGAATGTGCGAAAGAGATCTGGAAAATGCGAAACGGGAAATTGATGAGGAAGAATATCTATTAGGTCCTGTAAAAAGAAGTAAATTGACACATATGCTAATATTTTTGACATTTTGAATAAGCTTACGTGATGATGACCCTCAGTACTCACGATGCTTCATTGACAGTAAGGAAACTAGTGAACAAGAAGCTGAGAATTAAGTCATATATTTGAATAAATAACTACAAACTAGCAAATTTAATAATTATATATGCCCGCCCACACAACTATTAATATGAATGATCTCATACTTGCACACCCTTCCATCCCATTGTTGTCCAGAACATGTATTAATTTGTCAACAGTGGCTTCCGCACTATTTCTGGTCACCCAGTCATCAATTATCTCCTCGACGAGATCAACAAGTGACAGTCTGCTCCCCATTGAATGTAATTCTCGAATTTTGGAAGGAGGCATTTCCAGTTCCCTGGCCAAATTTGACCATGTAGAGAGGAATGCATTGTCAGACATCGCTGCCGATTCCAGGATCTTGACCACATCTGAAATGCTGCAACCTATGGGAGGTAGAGAAACACGATTGCATTGATCCCAATTTAGCATATAATTTATTGTTTCTCAGATTATATTTTTTTTAAATATCAATTTTCAAAGATAACCTTTGCTTCCCACAACAACGTCGTTCCGTCCGGATTTGGTTGATAAGTATGAAGGAAAAGAGAATAAGCCATTCGGCTTCGCTGGGCACACGGCCACTCCATAAGCAACATAATCATCTAAGGAGTAGTCAACTAATCCTTTTTTCTGACCCTTATTAGTCCTTTCTAACCCAACCGCAATTGTTTCCTGGAAATGCCCCTGAGCTTCCCATAGTAAGGCTGGATCAATTACCGGAAACTGGGTCTCGTATTCAGATTCTATTACGTTGGACTGATTTTGGGACGACGGTGGTCCCTTAGTTTCTGATACAATTACATCAAGATTTCTACGACCTCTGTTATCTGCCAGATCCGGGTCAGCTCCACACTCAAGCAAATATTTACTGATTTCCAGACTTTCTTCTTTGTTACTATGTAGAGCGGCTCTGTGCAGGGGAGTCTGTTGTAGCCTATTCTTCAAATCGAGGTTGGCTCCATTCTGGACAAGGAACCTCACAAGGGACTCATCCTGTTTATCCACTGCGAAGTGGAGTGCGGTGTTTTCGTCGTCTTCCTTTTGGCAATTTACATTTCCTCCATTGTCCAGACATTCTTGTATTAATAAATATAGCTCATCCGGATCCAAGAAATTAGCACATCCGAGGATATATTTTAAGGCAGTTGTCGCTAGTGAATTAGTCCATACCAATTCCGTTTTAGATTTGAGCAAAATGTACGTGTCCCAGTCGAAGCGTGTATTTAGTAATGCTATATGGAATGGTTTGTCACCGTTGTTATTTGCCAAGTTGGGATTTGCGCCGTTGTCCAGTAAAAGTTTAGTAATATCCGGATCCCGTATGCCCAAGTGTAGTGGCGTGTTTCCCATTTCATCGACGGAATTCACTTCCGCCCCAGCATATAGTAGTAAACGAACCGAATCATAATTTCTCCTTTCTGCATAAGCATGCAACTGAGACATTTGCTTCATGGGATGGGTTTCTTTAAGTTTTCCTCCCCTATCCACAATGATCTTACCAGTTTCAAACCGATTATGAAGATCGGTGCCTTGAACAACATAATCAAATAATGTAAGACCGTCATCATCCTCCGTGTTCACATCAATGATGAATTTTCCATCTTCAGTTTTCTGATCGAGTAGAACAGGAAGAGCAGCCAGGTTTCCGGACTCGACAGCAATATGCAGAAGCGACTTCCCTGAAATTTTCCATTCCATATTAGCTCCCAAGTCAATTAATGATTTGACGGTTTCCGCATCTCTACCGCATTGGATAGCGATTGCCAATATGGGAAGTTTATCCTTGCCAATGCAATTAAAATTGAAGCCGGCATTAAAAAATTTCAGCAAGACATGTGAGGAGGGATCGGCCAGCTTTAGCAGTCTAACCAGAGGTGTGTCGCCATTTCCCCCCATCACCCTCACCAACTTCCGGAGTTTATCTTCTGGTAGGTGCATGATGAGGAAACTATAATCCTGATTTGACAATCGCCCTTCCGGATTAATATCCATATGGAGGATTGTATCCCCAAGCTCGTTCCTAGCCATGACATCCGCTCCCAATTCAATCAGTTTAATCATGAGTTGGACATGAATGTCAGGTTGTAAAAGTGGCGTCCTTCCGGCCTGATTTTTATCTTTCAAAAGAGACTTGTTGTAGTTTACCAGCGTTTCGCACACGAGGATTCTCTGCGCAATTTCCCTTTCAGAATTACTTCTTGACTTCATTATACATTCATGCAAGAGCATATCCATGCTCCCCACAAGGGAATGCAACTGCTGTGCATTCAAGACGAATTCCATGATGGAAAAATTCCCGCGGGTGACCGCAGCGTGAAGAATTCGCCGTTGGGTTTGTAGGTTAAAACCACGATACTTTTTAAAGTTACTCATTATACGCTCCACAAATTTCAAGCTTGCGTCTTGTATAGCCAAGATAAGAAACTTTTCGCTGAATACATCTATTTCCCATTCCTGCCGTTCGAGAGTGTTCAGCTCACAGAGGAATGCAAAAATGTTGAGAAAATCTTTACTCACGCATGCACTTGCCAACTTCTTCATGACTTTCAGAGCATAACGTGGTCTCCGGAAGTGGTTATTGAAACGCCTGTAAATAATTTGAAGGTCCTCAGTCAGAAGGTCATTTAAAAAGTAGACAATGGTATGATGATAGAATTCATAAGATTTGAAATCTTCGAGCTCTCCAGGTGGATCGAGATCGAGGGGCACTTTGGCTGTTTCCACGCAGAACAACAGGTCATCAAATAATAAGCTTGTCCATTCATCGCGAATTATTTGATCACTAAAGAAGGAAGGATTGAAAACGTATTTTTTAAACCAGTGCACTTTCAATTTCAACTTGGACACCAAACCCCAGGCAATGAAATATTCTGCAAATGTGTGATGAATAAATCTAGGAGGACCCAATACGGATGATGCCTCCACTACCCCCACTTTCAGAAGTTCTGCTTTGTTCACTGGCTTAAATAGTTTGTGCAGTTTCTTGAATCTTTCGGGAAGAAGGAACTCGAAACTGAGTCGGGCGTGCATGTTCATCATCTCATCCTTTGTTAGTTTGTAAGGCTGGTCGTTAATATCCTCATATTTTTTAAATCTGTTGTCAATAGCTTTTTCAAAAAGCTGTGCGATCGATCTAATCTCAAGTATTCGTCCCGTTGTTGAGTGCGGTCCCAGTTCTGAATATTCCATGGCTTCTTGCTCATATGCTTCTCCAATTAGACGACACTGAAGTGGGATCCCGGCAATGTCTTTGGCGGTGGGGGAGTTCAGGCCTTGTTTTATTTTCTTCATACATTTTTGGGAAATATTTCTTAGCTTTTCTCTATCGAAAGTTAGAGGGTCGCGGTTGCGTGACCAGTATTCCATAAGGAATTGTATTTGATCTTCTTCGCTGAATGGGGCAATCTTGTATCCGAGTGTTTTTAATGTATTCTCCAACTTCTCCAGAAAATGGGGTCTGGAGGTAATCCACAGCCTGATTGATTTAAATGAGTTGGTGATATTTTGAATTGTATATGATGCCACATGGTAATTTGGCTCCTCTAACTCATCAAAACCATCAAGGAGGAGCTCAATGGAAATGTTATTGGACATGAGCTTGACATGGAGGACCGACTTGGCCAGATCGTTTTCGCAAATTAAATTTTGGAGCGACTTCATGACTGAGTCCTTACCTTCCATCCCGATTTCATTAATCTGGTGAATGAACTGAACGATGTTGAGGAAGAATACTTCCCGCGTAGGATAAAGCTTCCCGAGTTTTCTGCCAACTTGCTCCAGGAGTGTAGACTTACCCATGCCAGGACTATCGGAGATGCAAATCGGAAGACTGGGATCTGACATCAATTCCAGATTATCAAAGAATTCCTGCTCACTTAGTTCAACTTGCACTTTATCCAAAAATTGTTGCACCCCGTCCATCTGCCCAATAGTTTTCTGCCATCGCAACCTACCGTCGGGGTCGCGTTGAAGCAAGTGGATTGACTCACCAGTGCCCTGCAGATGTTCACAAATCCGTTCAAAATGAGTTGGTCTGTCCTGCGTCATGAATTTCGCTGTGATGCTGCCTGATTGTAACTGCTCCCGGGAGCTCCCTGTCTTTCCTCCGACAAGATTTAAGAGCCTGCTTAACTCGGAGCGATTCATTCCTGTCACAAGATATCTGTGTTGTGTGCAGCGGTCCAAATTAAACACGTCATTTGAAAGTACACTCCGGGTTACAATAGTTCGATGAATGTAATATGGCAAGGGCTCCGGGATTGTATCTTTGAATAACTTCAGTTCGCCACCATTTATCAAATGAACTAGCACGTAGCCATACAACACGTTGTCAAATTCCTCGTTAACATTGACCTTGACCTTCTCCTTCAGTCTCAATCTAATATATTGCTTGAAAACTGGAGACAGGTCGTTCCACTCCATCCAGTCAGGGCAGATCGTGAACGTTCCCCTCAACGAGGCGGATGTCCGAAGGAGTTTCTCATTTATTTGAATTGTCACCAGAACAATTTTCCCGACAGCGGTAGACATGTTCATGTCAGCAATGTCATTTATGATGTACTGTAGAGTTTCGAATTTGGTCACCGTACCCACATGGCACTGATTTGAGGGGTTATCACGAGTTTGTGTTGAAATATAACTTCGTAGATCGTCCACACTATTATATATGTAACAGTGCCCCTTCATATTCTCTTTGATGTTCTCCAACGTTATGGCGAAGTCGATGGTGGGAACTATGCACAACAATGACAAGTTTGCAGGATCGAGGAATCGTTCCAACCTGTTGGGTAGCTTAATATACTTCTTTGGCCTGTAAGGCGTTTGTTCACCCCCGCAACTGTCGGCATTGTCTTCACTGTTTATTTCATTTAGCAGTTCGAGAACAGCAGTCTGACTTGTTGCTGTCATTGCCTCCCGGAGTACCTCGAAAAAGTTTAGGCGCGTCTGGATAATTTTATAAAACTCCATGATTCTGTCCCGTTCATTTGAAATGGATTTCTGTAGGAATATTTATGTGGCTATTAAAATCATGAATTGTATATAACATTTCTTAATTTACTTATACGCCCGGTTAATCTATTTGATTGAGTACGAAAAAAACGTCGAAAACTGTTATCTTAATTTTTTATACCAGAAGGGACTCGTCATCCTTGCTGAGAACCCCCCGTTGAGCAAATATAGCCAGTGTTGTGGCACCCATTGTGGTCCAGTCAATTAATGTGGGAAGGCAGCGCCTAATATAGTTACGCTGAGCATCCTCCTTCGTGTCCGTATTTGGGCTTTGTTCCGCCATTCTAGCAGAACTTTAAGGTTTAACTTTAAAAAACTAAATTAGTTTATAATTATCTCACCGTAAACTTTTAGTCGGGTTAAAAAGTTGGAACAAATGCTAAAACTTGACTAATTGTAATTTGACCGTTCTCAAAGCACATAAGTTAAATATAGCATAACGGACGAACAAATTTATTTCTCTTTACGAGAGAAATTGCACATGACCAGTCAAGTTGGAATGAACGGTCAACAACAAGCATATCGAGTCGGAGTCCACTTAGATATTTGTACATCCATTTTTAATGTAAATCAAACCGTCAATAGATACTATTGCAAATAAATGTTACATGTGTAATTTGACAGATAAGGTGTGATTTTATTCCTTTGAACAGAATGCAAACCTCATTTTGATTGCGGACGAACTTCATCAAAGTATGTATAAGCTTCAACTAGCTGCTTATCAGCAAATATCTCACATTGTCAAAAAGAAAAAAAATATATATAGTGCTTCATGATTCATGATATGATCCATATTCAATCATCATATTTATCATCTCATTCTGAACTTATGTCATGCTTATTATGATGGGTGATATTTGATGGGATTGGGTGTTAACGTAATCACATTTGGTTTTGATAATACAGCAGCTTATGTAATTAAGCAAAGATCCGACCCTCTACCCCTGTGTAAAATATATTATAATTTTATTATTTGGTAAATTGTGAACTGGGCAAATGTTGTAACCTGATTCCCATCCTGAAATAAGTTCTTATGTAGCAAACTCCATCCGCATAATAAAAATTACAATTGTTCTGGTTATCGGCATCAATAAAACTGACCTTATCTCTTTTCCTTATCTTCCATTTCGCTTTTGGAAAGGACAGTGGTGGCGTGGTAATTTCACTTTTCGGTAAAATGGATGCTGAAGATTGCGTATGAAATATAATTGGATGCTAAAGTGGGTGACATGGATATCATCCATTGCAAGGATGATAAAGCAAGATAATGCCCATAATTTGCAGAACTTACATAAGTTGCCAACATAGTGAACGGTGACTGGGATTGTCCTTATCCTTACCAATTCTACTGCATGTAGATACTTCCATAGTGATTTTCAGAAGGAACATGTTTATATCCTCTAAATCTGTCTTAAAATTTTTCCTTTTAAATGTATATTTGTTTCTATAAATTGGAGTGACATGTGCCATTAATTAGCCTTGCTCACCGAACATATTAACTAATGCGATAGTAAATTTCAGTCAACATGGCATCAGATAATCAAAGTGATCCAGAGGAATTGAAGGAGGCCCAGCGTAACCACATCAGGAGCTGCATACCAGAGCTTGTCGAATGGACAAACCTGTCATCAATGACCATTTCGATATTCACCAAGCGGGGTGTCCTTGGTCCAGGCGACGTAACAGCACTGGTAAGAAAGAAATGAATTTTGGTTTGCTTGTAGATTTCTTGAAGCCTTTTAGCAGTCATGTAGGAGCAACGATTGAACACAGTATCTTTTTGGCGAAAACCTTAAGCAAAAATCTACTTACAGAAATCCATTCCCAATGACCACGAGAGAAATATGGAGTTCTATAAAATCATCCAAACGCGTCTGAACTTCTACGACGTATTGCTGGAAGCAATGAAGAAAACAGACCAAACAGGGGTTCTAGACTTGTTGAGCAGTTTAAATGCCACGGAAGCTGTTAAAAAATCTAGAAGCTCGTGGAACCCCCGGAAATATTATAGATTACCAAGGGGTCTCCAGGAGTTTCTCGACAATCCCGACAATACAATTTGCATAGTTCCCACACTCGAGGTCAATATCACACTGGAGAAGATCAGCGAACACCTGGAGGGTCACTGCGTCAGTTATGAATGTCTAACTGAGTTTCTCAGGCAGATTTGTCCCCAAAAAATCAGCGCCGTACCACAAAATCCTCCCACATGTCAAGCCGTATCAGTTACTGACTTTGCAGAATTGAAGAATATCGTTGACGATACCCTGAAACTTAATACTGTTAAGAAGCTGCTGCTGTTGACCCTGCAAGAAAACGGCATTAGTTTGCAGGACCATCCTAAGAAGTTTCCATCCTGGGGAGGGGTCGTTGAGGTCATCCACGACAACATGGAATGGGATGACCTTTCCCCAGCATACAAGCAACATGTTAGGTCCAGAGTCAAGGACAAGTTCAAGGTTGACTTTGAGGAGGAGATGAATGAACTATTGTGTGGAGCGGTTCTAGTCCAACTGATAAATGGGAATGAGCTGAAACTGTTCAAGTGGACGATCCCCAAGCAGTTGGACTACTACGTGGAAAGGAAAATCATCACCCGGAACGTCATTTCAGACAACATCTTTTACCAGAAGACGGACAAACCACAGCCCCACACTTACCTCCTTACTGGAATCAAACGCTCCGAATTAAGTTTTCTATCAAAGCATATGGTAACCGGGAGCACAAGGGAACAACTGGGACGAAGCCAAGTGAACGCAAAATTCATGATTCAGGATAAACCCATTCATTTTGATTGGATTTGCAAAACACTTGAAGGTAGTGAGAACGATGAAGTTGGAACAGTACAATCAGTCCATTCCCTTAGTAGGGGTGATGAAAAACGATGGCGCTGGCAAAAATCAGTCGGGAAAATGGAGGGAGTACAGAAATTCATTGACGCATCCCAAGATGTATTGAATGAGGATGAATTTGTCGAGAATTTGGGACAAGATTCAAACGTGCCTATTTGCATTTCCGATAGCCCAGGGATGGGCAAATCTGTTCTACTGGGGCAAATTGCGGCGAAGCTCATCCAGCTACATCCTGACAGAGAAATAATTTTCCTTAACATTGTTCATTTCATGCACCAAATAAAGGAACAGGGAGGGACTAATAACCCCGACTCTGTCTTGAAGGCATTGCAGAACCTGATATGTGAGAATGGATTGGCTAAAGCAGTCCTCAAGTTTAAGTTCAGCTTGAATGAAAAGATAGCAGTTGAGCTACTTCTTGACGGGTTTGACGAATTGGAGACAGCAAATTATAATCTGGCCCTGAGCATTATCAGCAAAACTGTGTCTTCGTTTAAATCAGTCCGATTGTGGATGACTTCACGACGCCATTTTCTGAAGGAATTGGAAGATGCTCTAACCATTCTCGGCTACCTGATATCCCCATTTAGTGACGAGGATCAGACTAATTTCCTTGTCTCCTATTGGGCAAGCAATAATCCAGCTTTGAGTCAAGACAAGTTGAAAGTATTTTCCCGGAAATGTCTAAAGAAAATCAAATCCGACTTCAACCGCACGGACAAGGATATTGCCGGTATCCCACTTCAGTGTCGCTTGATTGGAGAGGTGTACGAGAAGGCTGCAGCGGAATTCTATGAAATTGGAAGGAACAAGGAGCCCACAGAGGCGGTATTCCAGATTAGATCTATCCGACAATTGTTTGAGAAAACGATTGAAAACAGGTTTAAGAAATATCAAGATATCAACGCCGAGGACAAATTATCATGGTCTGAAGTCATGGAGAGCCATGCCGGATCAGCTTTAGAATTCCTCTTCCCAGAATACTATAAGAAGCTCAGAACACTATTTCAGGACCAGCAGCGGAAGGAAATATTGAAGGTTGGCATACTGGAAACTTCATCAAATCTCGAGGAGGTCCCCCACTTTGTCCATCGTACATATGCTGAATATTTCACTGCTTGGTGGGTGGTAACCACGTTGAGCAGCAAACGTACTTGGGGTCATTCGCCAAAGCTATCAGCATCATCAACATCCACTGACATATGCCAATGGTCTGAACTTCGCCAGGCACTGAGTGATTTCCTGTTTCAAGAGGTATTGGGCTGCAACCTTGCTAATTTTGAAGGTGACAATTCCTCCAAAATATTACCTAGGTCATATGAGTTTACACAAAATGTAGTAACCTACTTTCTTAACTCCCTGCTAACCAATGACATCCTGGATGTAATAGAAACCCATTTCACGAATAACATTATGAAGCCAAATATAACCTCAGACACATGGAAGAAATTAACGGAGGCGTGCGTCAATGCCGATTATCTTCAAATTTTTAAATTCCTCATGAAGTTTTACATAGTGGACATGGATAACGCCAGCTCCATTTTTGACCAGAATTTTCTTTTCCTTGCAATTAATAAATCCGGCTTTGAGTTTGTGGAGCTAGCACTATCGCTTTTCGAAAAGTATCATCCCTTCGACCGGAAAACGCAAATCACATCGCTGAGGTTGGGGGCCACTCGAGGAGATTTTTCTATTCTGGAACTATTTCTCAATGGAAAGCAGTTACATGGGCTCGTGGGGGAAATTCCTGAACTGCTCCATGAATGCGTTAAACTTACTAAAGGAAACTCGAACCGGGAAATTGGACAGAGGATCACCATTTGCGAAACACTGGTAATGTACAATGAGTTGGCTTTGAATGAGAAAAATCTGAACGGACGGACTCCACTCCTTCTTGGGGATGTTCACATTCGACTTATCATCACACTTATCGAATTAGGCGCAGATGTGTTATCAAAGGATGCATCAGGCGACACAATTCTTCACTTAAATTTCCCTGGGCTACCCTGTGGAAGGTATTTATCTAATCAGGAATATGAATCCCTCCTCCAGCAAATTCCCCTGGAAGAACTGAAACGTTTGGCGATTACCCAAGGAGAAGGTGGAGACGTTCCACTGGAAAGGCTATTGAAACTAACCGACCCCTCCCATAACGTCTTGCAAATGTTCCATGATGCAGGCTTTAATTTCAATAATGTCAGCGGAGACAACCCCTCCATTTTGACCACAGCAATCAAATCCCGAAGGAGTAGAAGCACTTTACAAAATCTAATTGAGATGGGAGCAAAAACCGACTTCAAGCTGGGACAGAAGACGCTCATGCATCTCGCTGTCGAGTCCGGGAATGTGGATGCAGTGGGGATTTTATTGGAACAGCAAGGGATTGACATGAATGCGGAGGATGAAAATGGGCTAACCGCAGTGGATTATACTGTTCATCGCACAGAATGTGACAACCGCTTCGAAACAGGAAAACTTCTTCTTAGTCGCGCTAGCAAGATTAAGAAAACGGTGAGGGAGGATGGGAAATCATGGCTCCACATTTATGCTGCAAATGGCACTCATGACTCGCTTCATATACTTCTCCATGCCGGCATCCCAGTGGACCATCAGGATAACAAAGGGAACACTCCACTTCATTTTGGAGTTAAAGAGTGTGATGAACGGCAGCATAACTATTTTGACATCGCAAAACTGCTTCTTGACCATGGAAGCAATCCCAACCTGACCAATCTGGAGGGCGAGACACCGTTTCACGTAGCGCTGAATAATAAATATTTAGACTTGGAGACATACAATTTACTAAAACCCAAAATGGACATGAAATGGACTGCTGTTCTGGCTACCCCATCTCTACGGTTTGCAGTGAGAACCGCAAACTGCCTCGACGAGGATGAATTCTATTCCATTTTTCGAGAATGCATTGAGGATGGAGCGGATGTGAACTATCAAGAGGGCCCTTTCAAAACACCCCTTCATGTTGCAGTGGACAAAAAGCAATTAAAGGTGGTACAGCTACTTATACAAAAGGGCGCCCATGTCAATGGGTCGGCGCTTCATCAGTTGCAGCCTCTCTTGCATAGAGCTGCTGTCCACTGTGATGATAAAGCTGGTCTTCAAATCCTTAAGTGTCTAATTGACCTTGGCGCTGATGTCAACGTGAAAGATTCTATGAATCACACATTTCTGCATATGTTTGCTGCAGCAGCAATATCGAATCCAGCTTTATTACCCCAGCTTCACTCCATTGTGGACTTCCTTCTTGAGAGGGGTCATGCAAAGCTTTTTGACGCCGTTTTCATGCAGGCGGTAGAAGAATTAGAGGATACTGTAACAACAAGAGCATTCATCCATAGAATCAAGCCATTTCAACCAGCCACGCCAAGTGCAAGCAAACAAGGGCATCAAGCAAAGTTTGAGAGTATTGTAGTTGGGAGTCGAGGTGAGATTTTAACTTTAGAAATTCAGTCAATGGCTTTTTTTGGAGCGGGTGAAAGTGACTTCTTTATATTTTAGATTGCACAGTTTCCATGGTCATCCGCGCGCTACAGGATGCAGATCAATTAAATTTGGTGCTTGCAAAATGGTCCGACTTTGCCAGGGAACTGGGATTCTCATCCAGGAGAATCCGGAAGTCATGGAACTTACCCCCCGCTGAAGTACTCCACGAGTTAATTGAGGAGTGGGTCATCAGAGAGGCTAACACTGCTACTTTACAGAGGTTGGCTCATGCCTTTGACGTGACTGGATTAGCAATATGCGCAGGTAAACAATTGGTTTATTAACTTTGAGTCTTCCCATCCATCCTGGATTCGGATTATTGCATAAACACACATAGATTGTAGGTTTTTAATTGACACTAGTTGATCATGCTTACTGTATTATTTCTATTAACAGAACGGTTGAGGAATATGGCCACCCATACGATTGCGTACAGGAAAGTAAGGGATTTATGAGGACAGAAATATTACACAAATTATTTTAGCATGAGACAAGAACATTGTATATAACCATAAATTATTGCACTTAAATACAAAATACAAGCTTACTTAAATATTAAAGCAAAAAAAAAAGAATTCCATGGTAATTACCTGATGGGAATCGTGTAGATTTGATTTTCATTTGTTTAACGTCAAATCTAATCCATTTCAAGGACTACTATCACTATCGACACTGTCCTTTTTATCATTGTTTTATGCTGGTAGGCAACATCACCATGAGAAAATCGGCAGCGACTCATGGTCTGCTGATCATGCCACATAATCATAAACTCACTGCTTGGGCTTGTCTTGTGAGATAAAAATGTGCATGTCTTTGGTAATGTATTGGACAGAGAAATAGGTTAGTATTGATTTCCCATGAAAATGATATTTTTATTGCAATTGAACTGATCGTAAGCTTGACTGTAATCGGCAGTACATTTTCATGAATGCACGTATAACTAATATGGTCTGCTGATTATTGGACTCACTTGGTAGAAAGGAATGTGATATCGTTTAAGATAGAAAGTTTAATATTATGCCCTAGGTAAGTTACATTTGGCTAAATATAGGTAATTGACAATGGCAATTTAAAATTTTCTATTGACGTTAGCGGTTAAATTTTCTTTCATTAGAACAAGCTCATCTTTTTTGTACGAAAAATTATTTTCGAGGCGGCGCAGTCCCAGTTAGTTTTTATCTTGTGACGAGAAATGACAATGAATGGAATAAAAATGTGTCAGGAACATTAGTCAACATCTCGTGAAATATTATCAAGGCGAAATATGAACTCCAAATTAAATATTCTCATAAGTATTCTCCTCTTGCTTCTGGAAGTGAATGGGTGGGTTACCCCAACAATATTTCAGTTAAGTCGGAGGATTTCTGGTAAGACTCGGATTTAATTTTAATTGTTATTTAAGTAGTGTGGTTAACTGAAAATTATACCAAGTAAGTTTTCATGTCCCTCCCTTACAGGAGGACTGTTACACTATCCAAATCACGCGCACAGCCTCCTACTCAGAGAAAAATTCGACATGACAAGGAGTCGACAAAAGAAAGTTGCCAAGAGGACCGGAGCTGGAGGATGTGACGGCGAAGAGAACTTGAAGACGGATATTGGCGTACTGAGCTATATCCTGGGAGTATTTTCCTCCAGCGCTGGATTAATAGCCCTCACAAAGTTATCTGGAAGACCGGAAGTGATTGTCAGCATTATTGACGAAGCCCTGGGGCTCGTGTCCTTGAGCTTGGACACGTTGACCACATTCCCTGAAAAGTTTGAGGCGGTGAAGGGTCTACTCCAATTGATATTTGGGAGGGACGCCGTCGATAACTTTCTGCAGGGGTATGGGTGCGCAAATCGTCTTGCTGGGGAGACACAACAGACTTAATCTGGACGGGCTACTAGCTAGATGCGTAATATATTAATGAATTAGATGCAAGTCTTTTAGAATAGGACCATAGATTGAGTCAAAAACGCTAAAAGATAAGTACAAATTATTTATTTTATGTCCGTATGTGCAAAAATTAAACTAGATGTAATTCAAAATCCAACTCCTGTTCGTGAGTCCAATTCAACCACTCTGCTTATAATTTATTTAAATGTGTGGCAGTGAATAAAAAATAAAATCTTCAGATTATGTAATAAAAATAACCCAAAAAACCCCCAAAAGACATTGCATTTATCGCATATGATCAGAATTAATCATAAATTATGATCCATAATTAAAGTTCAAAGTCCATTTACCTCATTAACACTAACGCCAATTTACAAGTTTTCAAGTTTCATACACATTTGACAAAATATCATTGATAATTTATCCCCAACATCAAACCAACCCAAGCTACCACATTAACGTTGCGATACATCATCGGAGAAAGTGAAAACAAGAGACATATGTCTCTATAATATTATCTAATGTTAGCCTAACCTTTGTATATAATCAATATTAACATTCGTTTACCATTCAAAATTGCAGTTAACAACATGAAACTTTGTCGAGCCACCAACCTTGCACGAAGAAAATGAATGGGTCAGGCCTAACTGCCTAACCAACAATTAAGGCCACCTGCTGTCTCGGATATGGTCGATGTAGATGGGCATCGTGAGTCATGTTGCACTTCTAAAATTACTTTTGGGGTTTTGCAGTGAAATGACATGAATTGAATTAAATGTTAATGCTTTAATGGGGAAATGTTTGTGATAGGTCAATGCTGCATTTCTTCTGCCATTCAATTTCAGGCATGTCATTTATCTAGTCGTAATCTCCTGAAACCAAGAAATAATTATATAATTGCAATTGCCTAACCAAAATACAATGTTGCAGACAGATCAGATCATAAAGCTATTATCTAATCTAACTTGAATCAAAATGAATTTTTTCATCATCTAAGTCATGCTATATAAAAAAGTAAAAAACAAAGTAATTTTATTGGCATTTGGATTCCGACTGGGGGGAAGGACAAAACGGAAGAAGAACATAAAATCATATCATTTCATATCAAATTGCTAGACAAGTCCCAGAAATTAAAAAGAAACATGGAATGGAAATCATTTCTAGTTTGTT
The DNA here is from genome assembly GCA_034700485.1 of Pseudosinella alba. Taxonomy (NCBI): domain Eukaryota; kingdom Metazoa; phylum Arthropoda; class Collembola; order Entomobryomorpha; family Entomobryidae; genus Pseudosinella; species Pseudosinella alba. Next base: position 17,197 of record JAQIXQ010000799.1, read on the forward strand.
GTTCTGTCCTCTGCCAGGGTTATATTTTTGTGGTGGATGCCGGTGCGGTTCCTAGGAGTCCTCCAGCCTTCACAGTGGACTTTGCTGGGCGTCACATTTCCGGTGAGAAATAATAAACATTTGCAAAAAAAAACATTTTTGTTACTTTATAATCTTGTGTAAATTATGTGAAGGGACGGGCGGAGGAAGCCATTATTTTCACTCCAACCCTGGCGGATATTACTACCAAAAGGGGCAGATCCGGAAAGATAAAATTAAGGGGAGTGGCGGTGCCGGTGGTGGCGGTGGAGGTGAGGCAGCCACCGAGGAGGCCGAGGTGGAATGTGATGGGGAAGCCAACTTCATGTCGGATATTGGGGTGGTGAGCTTCATGCTCTCCGTGTTTTCCTCCTCGGCTGGGATCATCGCCTTGACCAAGTTGACAGGAACCCCCGCCGTGATTGTCAGCGTCATGGATGAAACGGCAGGGTTACTAGCGTTGGGCCTGGATGCCATAACCACCTTCCCGGATAAGTATGACAAGGTGAAGGTGACAGTGAAGGGGATCATAGGCCGGGATGTTGTGGATGATTTCCTGATGGGATATGGATGTGGTGATGAAGCAGCGGCAAAAAAGCGATTGGCACTGCGTCGTAGCCGACGTCGACTGGGATGATCATTTAAAACTAGATTACAGCATAATTAAAGTAGAAGTAGATGTTGTACTAGTTTTGTTGTTATGAAAGGAAAATAAATTATTCTTATTTTAACTAATGAAGTCACATTGTCATCAAAGCCGCATTAATTATTAATTCTTCTTGGCTAACGAGGAAATGTCTCCGCATATAACTCAATACTTTGAAAGTGAAATATGAAAGGAAATTATTTCGGGTACGAAATAGAAGTGGGAGGATATCCTAGATTGCAGTGTTGGGAACCGGCCAAAAGTAAGTTATGCGATCCCAAAATCCCAAAATGTGATTGTGAGATTTGTACTTGGCGTGGAGATGGTAAAAATATCAGTTTTTTTGTGAAAATAAAGTGTCGAATATATTCAAAATTTTAAGCGAGTTTTTTTTTCTTTATTAAGCTGCGAAAAATATGGCAAGTGGATAAACTTTTAACAACAATAATGATTAACACTTAATGGCTAAAACTATATATTGCGTATAATAGCGCTGACTAATCGTAAGTAAGCAATGCGTTGAGTATATTTAACAAACATTATCTCATATTTAACAAACATTTAAAATTACTTTTAAATCTCTAAATACTGTAGCGTATGTTCCCTATTTAATTGCGATTTCTTGAGCGATTCTTCCTTGGCAAGTTCTTCCTCCTTCCTCGCTTGTCTCCTCTGCCACCTCTGCTGTGTCTTGGAGGAGGACCATCTCCACCACCTCTTGGTCTGCTTCCACTTCCGCCACCATCCGCCGCCACGGACCTCCACTTCTCAGGGAGCTTCTCCATGAAGTTGTCTGGGATCCCCATGGGCACCTTGTACAGATCGACCTTGACCGGGGGAAGGCTCCTAATTTTGGAGAAGAGGGTCATGGGATTGTGATTCCTGGAAAATTCCAGCGCTTGGTAAAAGAGTCCCTTCCCAAGTTGCATCATGGTGTCCGTATTGATTGGGAGACTACCATCCGAACCAGGAGTGACCTCACCAGCCCCTGGATAACCAGGAGAGGAATAGCTGTGGTGGTGAATTGGCCTCTTCTTGCCCCCATAAATCTTGTCGTCATTCATGATATCCTCGACAGACATGCCAGGGGGCAGGGAATATTCGTAAGTTTCTTCGAAGACGGCATCCGGGATCCCTCCAGTGGACTCCTGGATTCCTCCTCCACTTCCTCCATCCTCAGAAAGATAAGCAAATGGATGGGAATTCGTCCCATAGCTAGGTTGTCTTCCAAAGGAAGGCCGCAAGTTCCGGAGGGGCAGTCTAGCGGGGTTGGGATTGGAGATGAGTCCTTGTGGGAGAAGGACATTTGGGGTGTCCTGGATCTCCTGCAGTTCCTGCAGAATCATCTGCTTCAACAGTTGCTCACTGACGCCCTTGAGGCTTCCTGGATTCAAACCATCCACGGATGGATCCTGATGGGGTCCAGTCGGGACAATCTGGATAGGAGCCTTTTCATTCGTGGTGTAGGCCACGCTATCCCCATAGTCGTGGGATGCCTGGGGCCTTGCTTTGAAGGTGGGTATATTTGGGACCTTCAGATTCTGGCCGGACAACTGGGCCAACATGGAGTACTCAAGGGGCTCCCTGGGATCAAAACCTTGTTGGGGGGCTCCACCACCCTGCTGGAGGATATTCCGGTACAAGTTCCCAAGGCCATGACCACCTGGGAAGGGTAACCTAGTTTGAGCCTGGATGCTAGGCGCCGCATCCGGGTTCAAGTTGACCATGTGGGGGATGTTAACCTGGATTTGACTCGACTGGGGCAAAAGGGGATCGAGCTGAGGTGGTTCAGGAAACTGCCCGGACCTCACAGCCAGAGCAATTTGCCGGAGGCTTAATGGCCTGGGGAATGGCTGGTTATTGAGGGGATGCTCTTGTTGCTGCTGCTGAAGTTGGTGCTGCATGAGCTGGTTTAGGGCAGCGATTCTCAGTTGGTCCCGGAGGAAATTATTTAGTTGGGGGACGCCGGAATAGGCAGGGAACTGCTTGACAGTTGGGGTGATGGTGGTCCCATTCTCTGTGTTAACTTGGGTTTCGGAGCCATCCCCTCGAATGATAACGTTCTGAGCGTGTATGACCACCTTTGGGGTGCGACCCCCTGGGTAAACTGGAAATCTTCCTTTGGCGTCCTTCAACTCGATCTGAGACTTCTTCCCGATCACGATGTCAGTCAATTGGACAGAGTTGGTTGGGAGGATCTCCAGTTCATTCAGTATCCCGTCGTCGGTGCCTTCGGTGGGGGCTTCCTGCTTCCTGATGGAATATCCGGTGCCTTTATAGGCAGGTTCTTGAGCTTGTGCTTGGGTCTGAACCTGGGCTTGAGCACTTTGACTATTGTCATTATCCTCCCCAACTTGGAGCTTCACTCCAAGTCCCCTTGCCAACTTCGACCCATCTTGATCAAGTGGGACCCAACCTTCCATCCTCCCGCGTTCCTGACCACCACCAACATTACTGTTAATTATTGGGTTGAGCAGTTGAGGTGGCACCCTCACCTCCCTATTGGTGTCCCTGTTCTCCCTTGGCCCATCGCTAACAAATGTTGAGGGTCCCACAAGACTTGCTGGAATGACTTGGGGCTGTTCATTCGAAGCAGCTTGGTTTTGGTTCTGTTGTTGTTGTTGTTGCTGCTCCATTGGACCAGGTGGGAGGAGCCCCCTTGGTAATCCATCTTGACCAAGCTGTTGAAATTGCACTGGAGCAACAATATTCTGGGATTGAGCTGTGCTCAGATCTTCGCTGACCAGTGGCTTTTGGATCCTTCCTTCCCCGTCAAACTTCACCCCATTTTGGAGGACGACAGGGACTCCGATATAGGTTTGGGTTTGGGTCGTCTGGAACATTGGTCCTCCTGAGGGAGGAGCTTCGATGCCCAATTGACCTAATAAAAATAATTCATTGTATAATTTTAGACTTTGACAAAAACTATCACGTAATTTATCCCGTCCCATATTGCCCCACCTTGAGATCTCTGCTGCTGAAGCTCCGACTGTACGAAAGCGTGCACATCCTCCAAGGCCTGAGGGAGGAGATGTCCCCTTCCCACCCCCACCAGACACACCAACAGCACTAAAACTCTCTTCATCT
>JAQIXQ010000800.1:0-20937 GCA_034700485.1 Pseudosinella alba
TAGGGATTTTAATACATTACAGGATAGGATGCCATTTTCGATACTTCGTCGAAATGATTATATACTGTGTAGTTAAAAACAAGATTCGGGAGGGGCATGCTGTATACAAAATAGTTAGACTATGGAGGATAAAGTTGTTGGAAACTAGTGAAAAGTGAAAGCAATGTATTTGCTTTCTCTTGAGTCATCTCCCTTTACATTTCACTTTCAGGGTTCGTCCTATGCATTAATTACCTCCAGTCCTCAACGGTAGAAATCTATTAAGCACCATGCCATATGTAATATGCATGTAATGGTTCATAAATGGTGATTCTTTAACTTCAGAGACAATGTAATATTATTTTGGAAGTTGGGAACTATTTTAATCGTAGGTTATCAAAGCTTGATAGATTAATTTATAATATGCCGTTCCGAGCAGAACAGGAATTTTCCTCTTGCATTGCATTGTTCATTGTTTGCTTTTGCTTCAGACTTCCCTAAATTACGTCCAAAGTTTATAATTAAATTCCCAGCTTCAATTAAAATATCTCTGAATAACTAATTAAATCGCGTTTGTTCCCAACATTCATCATCAGTAAAACTCATTGTCATTTGAATGGCTGAATAATGAATCTCCCTGTCTTTAATTTACATTTTCAGCGTTATATAAACAACAGGAGAAAGCGTATGGAGCATTTTACCTGATACTGATGCTAAAAAAATGGTGAAAGTTATAGTTGTTGCACTCATATCATATATTAGATTACTTTGATCTTTGCTGGGAGGGAGAAAGTAGAAGCCATACAGTGCCAGTGCAGCTTATCCCAGTACCAAGTACCTAAGCAAACAATACCGGAATGGAATTCAGTTTAGAAGTTACAGAAATGATGCCCCATGCATGCCCATTTCTAATTGAATTAGATATTTTTGGACAAACATCTTTGAAAAAAGTAGGACAGTATGTAAAACCTTTGAGAATTTGGGAGCATCATGCAAAACTAGTACCCTAAAAGTCGGAACATAATACAAAGAAAATATAATTAAATTATATATAACTCACTATCAGAGACATCAAAAGAGCAAGATGAAACAGAAGCATTCCTTCAAATTGTCCTTTGAAGTGGGCCCTTCTGGTGGTGGACTTTCTCCAGAGAAAGTGAAATTCCTCAAAAACCAAATAGTTTTGCATCTCAACTTGAGGATGATAAAGTAAATATATTTCCCAGAAAAGTGTTCAATTAACTTTACTAGCTCATCAATCCCGGGGGCAAGCCTAAACTAGTGTTTATCCTATGGATGGGAACACCTTAAGAAGGTTTAAATTGAACTCTTCCTCTCCCAGACAAACATTCTCTGACTGACTGCATTGTTTCATGAAACTCATGTAAATGTAAGTTATGCAATATGTAAAATAAATAAGAACTGAATTGAAACTATTTTCATGGATTAAGGACTAGGACTCCAAGGACGGAAAGGTTATTGGCAGAAATTACTTATATTTTTTGCTAATTTCATGTCGTGTGTGCAGTGGAGAAAATTGGTTGACACAAAAAAACTGGTAATTACGATGAACCAAACTCACCGCATCAACTAGCACCATATCATCCAGACATAGTACCGATTGTACGGGTAAACTAGATCTGGGTCTGGGATTTTAACTCTAAAAATAAGTATAAAGTAATTTCGCTTGAATTGAGTGGGACGAAATGTAATAGTTAATACAGCGAGTTTCCATTCCAGATTCCAGACCTACCTGAAAGTTTTCCCCCTTGTTCGGTTTAACTTTATGTCATAACAATCTGTTAGCAAAGGTAATACATAGCATGAGTCATTTTTCGTTGAAAAGTTAGATTAAAGTTATAGGTATAAGATAACTATTTGGTCTGTGCAAGAACCTCATTTATACCGTTTTGATTTGGTGAGGTGTGCAAATGGTTTTAATTGGACTACTTTATGTGGAATGCGTATTTACCCAGAATCCGGAGAAAGGGATTTAGGTATGTATTTTGTTCTTTGTTCAGTAGCAGTAAGCTTTGAGATACTTCATACTTCAGATGAATTAAGTTATGGAATTATGCCTCCTAATTTTGATACATATTCAGTTTCAGAGAGTTCATTGTGCTTCTGTCCGTGCTACCGTGTGTAAAGCAAACTAAATTATGGTGCAGGTAAATTATTCATGCGACTTTACGAGTATTTTCATGCTATGCTAATGAGCATAATTAATTAAATGAAATGTGAAAACTTTTCTGCTTCTCGGTATACACAATTCATAATTAGATAGTACCGACTTGCCAGTGTTGCGTAATTTCCTCTAAAAGTAAGTTGCGTAATTTCCTCTTTCCTCGTAAAGTCTCCTCATTTTAATTTAAAATACGTGCCTACTAATAAGTAGTTTATTCTCATGCCCCTTTAGATTATGATTAATTCAACCATCACGGACGTGACCTATTTATACTAAATTGTTTTTAAAAAAGACATAATATGTAATATGTAAATGAGAAATATATTCTAACGTTAGAATCAGTAATTGTTGATCAGCTACCGGGCTATCTTTAATTTTGAATTTCATAAGTACATCCTTTTTTTATTTTTAACAGCGTAGATACAATTCCACATCATCTACTTGTTTGCATATAACTTAATACTTAACCATCATTTTTTTAAATTATGGTAAATGATAATAATAAATACTCAACCCCGATGTTATAAGTGGAGGAACAAATGACTGCTCATCAAGCCAATTATCAAAGCACCAGCTAAACTCATCGTGCCAGCTCCAGCTTGTGTGCTCCAGTCAATATCACCCTCTCCTTCTGTCGATGACTTTGGAGGTTCTCCCCCTCCGGATTCCGTTGTCGTCGGGTTTCCTCCGCCACCTCCGTCTTCCGTTGTCGTTGGTGTTATTACTTCTGGCTCTCCCCCTTCAATTGCCGAAATTGTATAGTTGTTATTATTTTCCCCCACCCCCTGAATGGCAAAAAATACTGTAGCGCCATCCTCCTCCGCTTGACGCTTCATCCTCCGGCCGGAAGTGGCTGGAGCCGGGATGTATGTAAAGCCGCTCAACACTCCGTCATTAACGGCAGAGCTGGGAACCTCCTCCGTATATGACCAGTAGCCATTGACTTGACCCACGGTAACGTTGAATTCTATGGTGAGGCCCACCGGTGGGATCTCAATTTCGTAAATTCTCTTCTCATTTTCCTGCAGGGAATCCGCATATGTCCCGTTAAGTACAGGCTTCTGTGGGATCTCACAAGTAATGGATGTCAATTCAAAGAGGAAGTCATGGAGGGACCCAAAATCACCAAGCTGGAACACGCTCTTGGTGTCGTTTAGAGCAATGAGTCGAAGCTCATGAACGTCGATGGAATTGCCAATCCCGATGGCAATGGACTTAATCCCGTTGTCGATGATGGAGCCCACAGCACCCGTCAAGTTGGCATCTCGGTCGGAGTTCCCGTCAGTGAGGACGATCATGACCTTGGGGACTCCACCCAGATTTACAGTATTGTTGAACATTTCAATTGCCCGGAGAATGCCCAGATCAGTTCTGGTCGTGCTGTCCAGGAAGGGGGCAGCCCTGGCGAGGGCGGACATTTGCTCAATTCGTAGGGTATTGTTAATTTCGAAAACATCTCGAACGTCAGCGCTGTAGACAAGCATTCCAATTCGGGTAAAGTCAAGACTGAAGGACTCGATCAGGTCGCCGGTGAAATTGGTGGCCCTTTCGTAATTATCGGGGTCCTGCTGGTTTATGCTGCCGGAGCTGTCCATAACAATTGCAAAGTCCAGCTTGCCCCGGCATCTGGTCCTGTTGCGGAGGTCTTCAGAGTCCTCTTCGAATTTGGAGAGCTCTCCCAAAGGTCGGTAGTACTTCTTCCAGTGGGCGGCCTGTAACGGGATTGTCTGGGGGATGGGCTCGGGAACCCGGGCAAAATAGAGTGCGGCAGCCAAGCCGGAGTACAATGGGGACATGAGTCTTCGCCATGACACAGCATGCCAATTTATATTGAATTGGGTTTGGATCTGGGTGTGAAGGTTAATTAATCTGGTGTGGTTGGTCTGTGTGATCCGGAAAACGGACTCATCAACTTGCCATATCCCACCGTAGAAGTCACTGCGGAAGGTGTGGTTAGCCGTGCCAAAGTAACTTTCCACATATGCCAGTCTTATCAGGAAACTGTTGTCTGCGGAAAATATTTGGGAGCCTTCTATCCTTCGAATAACAGCGTCCACAACGTCTTTCCCGGGAACACCGTCCCTAATTGTGTCGTCAGTTTGGGAAGCGACGTTATTTACTAGACAAATGGCGACAATGGCCAGTAACGGAAATTTGGCAAAAAAGGACATGGCGGATGGGATTATGCAACAATTCGCAAATTATTGCCAACTACACTGGTCAAGTAATAAACTCGGAGTGAGCCTAACTGCTCCAGTTTACAACCGGGTTTATACGGTTTGGGAGTATGGTTTATTTTGTAGAATTGGATTTACTGGCTTAGGGTACGTGATTCATCATGATTATCTTATCAACCTTATCAAAAGTTTTCCATCCATATGTAGGGATGACATAATTCGTCTATATAAATCTCATGAACTTGTAGACAATTGCCCAATTGCTACTGTATTTCCCGATTAATCTGAAATCTGGAAGGTCAATCAAATCATGAATCATGATGAAGTTGGCGACTTACTTCTGGACAGTTCAAATTGAATGGTTTTCGACATGGGTGCGTTCATGGTCGCGTATGGTATATATCTGTAATTGCCAGAAATAACAAATAACCTGGCAATTTACATTTTTGAACATGAGTAGCTCGCCTGGCCTTGCATAAAGTCAACAAAGATGTCAGATAATTGCAGTAGCATTGTTATTAACATTATTCCGTATTATTATCGGTATTATCATACTGACATATAGGGAAAGATAATTTAATTTTAATAGACATAATCTTGACTTGATGAATAAGGCAGGTAATTTGTGAGCAAGCAATTTTTCTATTTTGGATTAATAAAGCTCATATGATACGACTTTTATACGTCGAATTCCACAATGATTACATCACTTGGTTATCGCCTTCATTTCATTTACTTCAACATTATACTAATCGTAATTAATACAATTATTTGTAAAATTGCATTTGTGCGAAGTTGGATTGGAGCTCAAGCGTTCAACCTTTAAACTATGTAGCAATAAGCTTACCTATTTCCAGGTACGTTGAAGCTGACTTGATCCCATAAACCTATTTCATATTTTATCATGCCTTTCTTATCAATTAAACTGTTTTACGCATAGTTGATAGTGCAGATAATAAAATTGCAAGAAAGAACGTTGGATGAGCTCATCCATTGTTTAAAATTCATGCACGGATTTACTCCAATGATAATTCGTTCCCTTTTTTGCATTATTTTGCACGTGCCCCTTTCGTTCCCTAGTTCAGAGATACTTTCTCTCTTTGGCATGCTTTAAATTAAATTGACTATGATTTGCGCAAAATAGTACGGTAAAGGAAAATAATTCAAATATAATTTAAAATGCTTCTCAGTCATTAATTGATACGCTCGGGTTGGCAAGATGTTTTGATCTTATTTCCGGCCAAAGTAACAATATGCTCATTCTCATTCATTTCATGATTTATACTTACCTACACTACACGTGATTAAATTGATTTCCCGTGAAAGACATATCAAACACGCCAACCTTTTAAAAATGGAATTACTTATTTCGGATTTAATACGGCTAGACAAAAGCCTGTATATAAGCAGTTTTAGGATGTTCTCAGAATACAGATTTCTTATCGTTCCTGTATGCTTTCTTCAAGTTGCTCCCTCCCAGTATAAGCAAATATTTATTTACCGTGAAGATGAAGTTCTAAGAAAATGACAATGAGCTTTACAGAGCTATATACTTAACTTTGTAATTAAATTTTGTAAAGACAATTCACGACCCAAACAACTATTTGCTATTCTCGTTCTTACCTTTACATAATTGGATTTGGAGGGTAAGATTCAAAGGTAGTAAAATGTTAACAAATTCCACTTCATTGATATTAATACAATACCTGGACATAATTTCATTCCAGGTAAACAATTTTTTCAACATTTAACTATTTTTAGTTACAGGAGATATAGTTAAAACCTTACCACATATTGTAATTCCAAGTTAAGATTGGAGTTGCTTACGGGAATACTCAGTAAAATTTATGGAATCTTAAGCCCACACAATACAATGGTCTTTTGACTTCTTAATGCATATACCTACCTAATAGAGGATCTAGAAAAGAGCCTTCTCAAATGACGTCATCCGCTGTACAATCATGGTTAAGCTAACCCCATAAATCATCCAAATCGCCCTAACATAACCAGTTCCGCCTCTTCTTGCCACTCCGCTCTCGTGGTCCCGGTAATCCTGATCCCCTTCCATGATGCACACCTCATAAGCGGTACTTTCACCTCCACCCACAACCGTAAAATAGATCCGTTGCTCCACATTTCCCCCTTCTTGGTTCACTTTCTCCACCGAGCCTGTTGCTGCAGGACTTTCTCCAGCCAACATTGTAGCTTCAATGTAGGATCTCCCATCCTCATCAATTGCCCCGTCATGGGCTCCCTTAAAAGGATATTGATCCGTGTAGGACCAGTAGGCATCAACGCTTCCATTATTGCAAATATTTATATCCACTGTGATCCCTTTTTTGTTCTCGATGACCAAAATGTAATACCGCTTCTCAAATTTCTTTAGGGTGTCCCCATAAGTGACATTGTCTCGGACGTAGAGAGGCTTCTGCGGGATTTTGCAGAGGACGGAGCGCAGTCCAAAGAATAAGTCGGGTAATGTGTCAATCCGGGTGGCCTTGTAGACATTTGCCTTCTCCCCCAGGGCAAGCTTATGCAACTGTTCCGAATCCGTTTCATTCCCGATCCCCACGACAATGATCCGGATGTCGTTCTCTCGAACGAAGTCAACTGCCCCGCTTATGTCTGCGGAGGAGTCACCATCAGTAAACATTAGTAAAATTTGTGGTCGCCCCTTTTCCCGTTCTGTGGCGTTTTTTAGCATGTAGGTTGCATACTCCAAGGCCAGGTCGATTCGGGTGCCACCCCCGGGGAAATATTGGACCGCTTGTATAGCTGAAGCGATCAGCTCATCCACGCTGTAATCATTATCCACATCGGCGATATGATAGGGTCTGTTGCTGAAGAGGAACATCCCGATCCTCGTGATCTTTGAGGAAGTGTCAAAAGTCTCACTCAGGAGCAGACGAACATGCTTGGTCAGTAGCTCACCAAAGTTCAGAGCTGGCCTCTTGAAGCTACCGGATGCGTCGACAGCCACGACCAAGTCAAGTTTGACTTTACAAGCCTCCCAGTTTTCATTAAGGTCTACGGCCTTCTCCGAGAAGACGGTGGTGTCCCCATTATACTCTGGTCGGTAATATCTGTCCCAGTAGTTGGCCTGGCGTCTTACCGTAATCGGTGGGGCTTTGGGGGCTAAAGGTTTCCCTGGCCCTTCATCCCCCGAACTAATGTGAAGATAGATGCTCACTGCCAGCCCGGAATACAAAGGCTTTTGTAGGTCACACCATTGTACTGACATCCATGGAATCCCGAAATGGCCCCGGATTTTAGTATGCAGCTCGATCAGAATTGGGGCTAGCGTTCTATTCTTCAAATCCTGGGTTTTCAGGAACTTCTCCTGGTCCACCTGCCATATCCCACCGCAGTAGTCCGGTTGGGAATGCTCACCGAAACGACTCTCCGCATAGGCCAGTCTGAAGAGGAAGTAGTGGTCATCCGGAAGGATTTCGGAGTTGTGAAGGCGTTGGATAACCGTTTCCGTGATTTCCCATCCCTTGGCGTTGTTCTCGAGGGTGTTGTCTACGGCTTCAGCTTTGTCGGAACTGACGGGAACAAAGTGGACCATGAGGAAGATCGTGAGAAAAGTCAGTTGGAAGGGGAACCAGAGAGAGCCTGCCATATTAAAAGGTGAAATAAAGAAAATCCCGCAGTCTATATGTTTCAGAAGGGTTCCAAAGGAACATCCAACAATGGAGTCATATCATGCATGGACTATTACTTAATATGGATTACTTTAATGGAGTGTGGAGGAGGAACCAATGAACCTTTTGACTTTCTATTCAACCTTTCTCCATATTCTACGCTGACAGAAACGCATCATTAACCTTGTTTTGAGAATGCTTCCCACGTAAAACGTATTTTCTCCAGAGGGAAAGGAGCAAAGATAATGAATGATCTGATATGATATGGCATGGTACACATAAGTGAATTTTCATGTTTTGTAGCTTCATCCTCATTTTCTTTTGTGAAGTCAGGAATAAAAGCACGTTGCTAAATAATGACCTTATGCTTGCATACTAAAAAAAGTAAGCTATATAAAAAATTGCATATTACGCGTCATCAACTTTCATGAATTTTGTCATAAAAAACAGGAGAGCATCCATAACATGACGTCTGCAAAGTTGCAAGAAAAGGAAAAAGAAAGACATTATCAGTATAATATCATAAATGGGAAGTTTTTTTTTTTGTCCAGACAGATTATCACCCAGTCTGTGCCCTTTCATGTACGTAGATTATAGACATGGTTGGTTTATGTCATGTCATGACAAGTAATAGTAATCAGAGCTCACTCTCCGTGAAAGTTCATGATTCATGGTAAAAATGGGAGAACATTAGAATCAGAAATGGGACAAGAAAATGTTTTATGTTGTACAATAATTTGTAAATGTTGGATGTAATGTCACTGTCATCATCAGATAAAATTTTACAACCAAGTTAATCATTAATAATAATGAGAGTTAAAAGATAAGAACTTACATGGCATATGGACAAATAATACATGGAATTATGGATGTTGCCATTTGTTTTCTGAGGAGCTAGATAGTTGTGATATGAGATGATATGATATGGATATGACATTGATTTGATATGGTAAATATAATTCGAATTTCGAAATTACGGTTAAAGTAATAAAGATTAGACCATGACCATGTTCACCATAATGGTCGAGTGGACTGTGGCTTGTCATATCAAATTTTGCAATATATGGGTCATCATCATGAATAGATTATTTAATTTAATTAGTCGATGAGGTCATGTCCATGTCATATAAATATCAATTTAATAGGATGATGATTTGTTCTAATTACTACTTTATTTATTAATCCCATGATATTGATCATCTATCCTTCTCCAAAATAACTTGCACTTTAACAGCAAAATAATAATTTATCACGAATGCCTTAATATGTTACTCAATAGATACAATTGCACCGAACTTCGTGACTATTGCGAGTACTCAATTCAAATTCCACAATGGACTTTATTTGCCTGCCCGTCACCCTTTTTTGTTTTTTAGCGAAATGATCAAATGAAGAATTACTTTATACGATTTTGATTGGTAATGTCATTGTTGGCATTTATTAGGTAATGATTAATGATGAACATACTTAACTAATTATTTTATTTTTGCAGTTTTCTATCTCCGTCCATATGTCCATAAGCATAATGGCAATTATATATGGCAGGGATATGGATGTACTTCCGTTTTATCCTTTATGCCAGGAACTGGCAGACTATTCCATGAATAGACGTACCATATTATATTATTAATTGTGAACTCGTTCATTCCATGATGGCCATCATGGAATGGAGGAGCTCCTGTAGACTTGACCATTACCATTTTTTTTGTGAGTGCGCATGCTCAAACAAAAACGTTTTGTTGGGCATAGCCTTTGCATGAGCAGTTTTATTCAGGTTTGATTTGCAGTCGACATATTTGAGTCGAGTGGGCTTACTTTCTGGTTTTCTTGTTTTAACGAATACGACCATATTATGAATAGCAGCACACTTTTGACCTCCCCATTTTTATTACTTGGCTGTAGTAGGTCAGCTCTGGAATTTAATCAGCATCTTCCGGTTTCAGTTTCCATTTAATTTTTTAATTATTTAAATTTTTGTGTTTAGTTAATTTGGAGCCCCTTGTTTTCGCCATGGAACAGACTATTGCGGATCCGATGATGACCCGGAGCCAGCGGAAATCACAGGGGTCGAGGGAGACTGTGGGGGTATCGGTTGGGGTTGCGGTCTCGAAAAAGGAAAAGGGGAATACCAAAATGACCCGTGCCAAGCGGAAATCAGAGAGATCGGTGAAGACCGTCGGGGGTGAAGTTGCCTCAAAGAAGAAAAAGAGGAATGAGCCAGGTCAGGCTAAATCTGGAGCACCAGTGGAGGTCTTTGATTTCATCCCCTCGTTGGAGGTCCCGGAAGAAGTGGATTGGGACTGGGAGTTAGACAAACTGGGCGAGGAGGACAACGACTACACGGAGCCTCTGGACGAGCTGTCCAAAAACTCGGAGGATCAGGAACTCGGCCAGGGACAAGTCTCCTACAGCTTAGAAGACATTGGAATGGACCCGGCTGATGGAAAGTATTGTAAGTTTAATTAATTAGAAAATAATTTTAAGATCTTAGTTAATTAATCAATTAATAAAAAGGGGAACAATTCCATAACTAATTATTATTTTTTTTAATTTTGTTGCAGGTGTGAACGAGGACACCATCACGAAGCTGCTGGTGGATGCAATAAATAACGGAACAAGATGGTTATCCCGACGCGTCATCAAGGAAAGGAAGAGGGAACCCGAAAAACTACCCGATACGAAGACTGAGTGTTCCGAGATTGTTAAAGCTCTATCTCGGTATGTTTCTCGAGTTCCATTTCCCGAATCCGTCCATCTCTACAGTGTGAGCTCCAGCAAAGCTGTCACCTCCAAGGATGGGGACGAAGACTGGGAACCTTCCCACACCAAGTTACGGAAGACCAAGGGGGAACCCAAGTCATGGACATTCGTTGCTGGCTTGGCTAAATCAAAGGAGTTTACGAAAATGGTGGAGTTCCCCGAAGAGAAGAAGGCCTTTGAAAAGAAAATGTTGGACATTATGGATGCCAGCTTGGGAGTAGACCCCAGGAATTGGGCTGTGTGCGAGGTGGGGCATATTTTGGCGTTTTGGATCGTAAAATTATATAAGGTAAGTTGCTCAACAGTTTCCATTGCTAGCATTACATCTAATTTAATTAATTGTGGATAGTCGATCTGAAATTATAATTTGACGTGGGTCATTTTATAAATCTTTGACAGGATCGAGGAGTTACCGAGGACCAACTACCAAGGCAGCTAGTCACTGGTAAGACTCATTTCCTGGAGCTCCATGATGAATTTGACTTCGAGTAACGTTAAGTGTGTGTTTGTTAAATAGTGATATTGCCAATGCTTAAATTATGTTGGAAGTTGTTTTGTTTACTTTTCTCTTCTTCTGCTTTATGAACTTATGATTAGCTCAACGCATTTGAATTGTGCTGAGCGAGATTTAATTTTTATTGTTTATATTTTTTTAAGTCCAAATGTATTGTTGAGTATTACTGATAAGTAAAGTATTATCATTTTTTATTACATTTGGTTCATTTTCAATTTAATTTTTCGTATTTGTTGCCTTCTTAGCAAACCTGTTTGATATGCCTTACAATCAATTGCCAAAAATTAATTAGCAGTTATAATCATGGCTAGAGGAGGATCTTGCTTAACTAATTCATGAGTATGCATATAAAATATAAAATTAAAAATGTATCTTACAAATCACACTTACAATTAACTTAGATTTTAGGCTTCTGGATTAATTAATGCCATACATATTTTGCTATTGCTAAACACATTGTCAGACCACAGATCGCTGCGGGCTACAATTACAAATTATATTATAAATTACGATGATATCTCCACTTCTGGAAAGGCTGTGGTTGTTTCCATTCCAGTTTCAAATCTAGCCGAACGCCCTTCCTGCTCCGTGGTAAAACTAATCTGATCATCACTCTCTTCCTTGGCAAACAATTCATCATCCGCACTCAAATTCATCAGAGGAGGTAGGCTTGTCGTAGGAAGTGGCTCGTCCTGGTTTTGAACTTTCACCACAACTTCGTTTTCTCCCTGATTCACTGTTTGCTTGTTTGTTTCTACTTGCGAGGCAGGATTTTCACTAAACTCCTCCTCATCCAACAAACCTGACCTAGCCAAAAGAGTTTCATCTTGAGCTTTCCCAATGATGGCTTCGTGCGAATGTACATCGTCATTTGGGTTAGCGGAAGCAGATAAGCCGGGGGACTGTGAAATTATCGCCTCCACATCGGTCGCCCGTGTTGTTGATGAAGCTGAAATTGTTGTGGTTATGCTCGTATTCGTATTTTGATTGGCAATATCTTCATTAGCACTTCCGGTGGCATTCTCTTTGCTTGTATCCGAAACGAATGAATTTTGAGATGGAGAAAGTCCAGAATCAATTGAAACGGTTTCCGATGTTGGTTTGCTGGTGGAAGCTGATGTTGGAGAATAGGAAGCGGCAGTTGTCCCATCCTGTTCTTCCTCCCCAGCTTCTTCATTCTCCTCTTCCTCGTTGTCCTCCTCATCATTATCATTATCATCTTCATTTTGGGCTTCACTCTCCCCTGTTGTGCTATTCTTGTCAGCCTCTTTGTTTGCCGGGGCAGGTTGGACGGGTTCTGTTGGTTTTTGTGAGTGAAGCGGTGGCTCCACCAAAACTTCATCACTTTCTAGGTCAGCGGGAGGCTGCTGCAAACCTTCTTTTGCTAGGGTTGATATACAAATAAAAACAAGCTTGAATACATTTTTTTTGTATGATGGAAATTGGAAGGGCATTTGGAGGTGAAAGTTTGTCATGTTGATATCATATCATAATCACAACATAACATATCAGCATGATTGGGTGTCATTACCAAAAGTGAAAGTGATGATGACATGAGGCTTTCATATTATGTAAGTGACATAAGTGTAAGTTATTTTCAATGTAATACGTTCCTTGCATAATAATGGTATAATTACAAATATTTTCATGTTCTAGCTAGCTTTCATACAATTTCCAATTCAAGTGGTATTTGCTTTCATGTTAACAGCCCGAAATCAAATCAGGTCAGGGATATTGTTCTTCAATTTATTTTCAACCTGTCTAGTTTACATAATATTGTCTGTATGAGGGATTAATTTTATGGAGAAATTGCAAAAGGATTTATTTTTTCAACATATTTTGACTATGCCATGAAAAGTAGTCTACCTAAGTTCATTTGTAACTTGTGGGGATGTTGCGTAAATTGTTTATCGTAGGTAAACTCCTCCTTAATTAGTAAAACTTGATATGATCAGATCACACATTTTATCAGTACTTACTTACATAAGTAAGTCCTAGGCTATCTACGCATATGTCCTTTTCAAAATTACTGATATTTTTAAGTAACATATAAAATTCCTCACTAACTTGTAGTTCTCCTGGGATGGGGCAACATGAGATTGCGATGTTTAATTGGTAATTACGATTTGATTTCATAACAGAATTAGGCTTAAAGTGCCAAACAATACATCCTCAATCTTACTATATTCCTTACCATAAACTATCAAAGGCAAGCTAATAGTTTTCCAACTGGGATCTACGGAACTCCTCAGCGGGATCAATGCGTTGAGGGCAACTATCTCCGAAGCTTGCTTTCCTTTCTCCGAAGTTGGCCCAGTTGCACTTTCACTCTTATTCCCGGAACTAGAAGTGTTATTAAGGCTGCTTACAAACTTGGTTGCTGATGTGTAGGGTAAAGTGAGGGAGGCCATGACAGTTCTCGTTAGCCGATCAACTTGCAAAGTCTGCGAGTCCGTGCCTAGAGGGAAAAGTTTATTATTGCTTTCTCATTAGTTTGAAGTGGGGAGAAGGGAGAGAATGATGAAATGATGAGGCTCTCGAAAGACGAAAGCATTCATTTCAGAACCCTTCAGAATCTTTGAAACTTACTGATTTCCACTGTTGACCCATTTCGAAACTTGGCCGACCACTGAACCGGATACAGGAAGAAATAATATCCCATCCTCAAAGTAACGTTTACCGTATCCCCTTCGTAAATAGGCTGGTTTCCTGGCTTAGCACCACCCGAGGCATATTTCTGACCTTGATCATTAAGCCCAACATCATCTTGAGCCAACTGGAGAAGCGCCGTTTCGGACGCTTTCAGTTTCCCAAATCCCATCCGAACCACTTGATCCGTCACGGCCTCATCGGTGAAGCCCCGGATTTCATCGATCCCCTCGCCAATGCAGCGTATCAAGCCGGAGCCTCCTTTATAAAATATTTTCCCACAGAAGTGGGTCTTCCTCTCACAAAACGCCCGGGTTGAGTTGGAGTAGCCGCGACAGTTCTCAGACTGGACAGGGATAGTTGAAGCGGAAAAATGGAAGTTGATTATGATTAATTAAGGCACGCATGCCAAATTAGTAAGAAGTAAAAAAGGTGTTCCAAGAAATTGTATACTTGGGGAAAGGCTCACTTTCAGTAAACAATTCCTGTTAATGCGACATTCACTTGGGGTCCGACAGCTCACAAAGGAGAGGCGACCGGGAGCTCCCAGCTTGGATTTGCAGGTGAAGGACTGCTCCCGTTTGTTAAACTTTATACCGCTTAGCTTGTCAGCTCGTTTTCCTACGGGACAAAATAGATCTAGTTAGAAAATAGTAATTAAATGTCTTAAATGGCCCCCTCATTTGTTGTAAGTCAAAATAAGCAACCTCTACAAATTAGGACTGGGAAGCCAAAGTTGCATAATAAGACCATATCAAACTTCCCAAGTGTTACGTAATCCCACAGCCCTACTTCAATTGAGTCTTTTTCTTCCTATCTGGCAAAGTATGACTTATATAACGATTTTATCCCCTTTGTCCTCATCAATTATCTGGGCTTGTATGACATTATGTAATGTGAAGCCGATTTGGTTAGCTTACTTTTGTTCTCGCTCACATGTATCGGATCAGATCAGTCAATAATCTCCTTTTATGAGAATTCCATTCTGAGAAAAACGGCGAGGGTAAATGGGGACTATATCAAATGAATTGAGACAGGGGAGGGGGCACATCTTCTTCATTTTATGTCTCATCTAATATGTCTCTTTTCTATCGATTAATGCAATAAAAATGAAAAGATCTCGCTCGATTCGACCTGGATCTAGATCTTGAGCTCAACTTGCTTTTTCCTTAAGTTTGCTTTACATGGATCCGTTTACATTGCCATGTTTATTGCAAATAAAACAAGACAAAAGTAAAACAAACCAAACCAAACTCCTTTTCTACTTTCCTCTGTTTAGTCCATAAATTTCTTTGAGTCTCTCTCATCTCGTGTCTCTTCTCCAAAAATGTTGTTTTGTTCACTCGATTCAGTCGACTTCGACTTATTTTGTCCTTCTAGAATTACCTGTTTCTCTTTTGAGCATTGACAGTAACATACATGAAAATGGAGTAATGGGGGAGAGTGAAACAGGAGAAGATAAGGGGAAACAACCGATAAGGTTGGATTATGGGTAGGTAACCAAATGTGGTTTAAAGGTCTGATCACGGTGGTCCGGGCCCTATCTCTGATTCTGTTGTAGTGGCATTCATAATGGTACATAAATGGTTTTAGTAATTTGTTAGAAAAAGGGGAAACCAGACAAAGTTGCAACCAGTTCCCAATTGTTAGATAGCTCATCATGGGTTACGAGGAAATGAGAATATTTCAGATTTTTTTGCTTACGGATTATTCGATACTTCCAAGTATGGAGGACCTTCCCAGACTTCTCCGAAAGACACTGGATTTCTCCCGTCCTTCCCGGAGCCGGGGCAATTTCCATGTAGTTCGCTACGTGAGACTTTTGCTCAGTTTTCTCCGTCGTCTCAACAATATCGTCGGAACGATCCCTGGCATAGTCGTCTTCATCCAGGTAGGAGTAAACATCCTGGGCTGAGGGCGGAAGAACTTCTTTCATAATCACCGGTTCTTCAGATTCGCATGTGAGGTTGAGCATACCCGAAGTGTACACTTCCGGGACTGGAGGGAAGATCTTGAGAGCTATGTGGAATAGTCATAGTCGGATGTGAAAGAAAATTAAACTAGAATAAAGAATGGACCATAATTGAATGAGCTTTACTGAGAACCCTAGTCAACTATTTAGCTACATAATAATTACATTATGAAAATCCCTCCCGCTTCCTTCCATTCATGCAAAATAATTTGACTCCACATCCACCCGAATTTCCACAGAACAAGACCAAGGACGATTTAAAGTGGGGACGTGCCTGGTTTTTGAAATTATCTCTTTCATCATCTCTATCCTTCTAATTATTGACTTTTGGATTTAAAGAAATTAATTATGACATGACCTGAATCCGAAATTCTTGTTATAAAAATTACCAGATTTTTTTCTTGGTAATTTTTCGTGGATAGTCATTTCCTTTCTTTACTTCCACAGAATGAAATTTTCATATCAGCATGAGTCATGACTCATGACTGAATCAATATTTAATATAATAGGAAACGTGCTCAATTATAGCTAAATTTATGCATGCAATTTATGGTGGTGTGGTGCATCATGAGATGAAAGAGAAAGTTTTTTTCTGTCAAAGACTTTTCACCTTTCACTCCGTCTCCCTTTGAAAATTTCAAGGACAAGGGGAAAGGGACTAGCATAACTAGGGAATAACTCAACTCACATATTTACGTACATTTCGCTTTAACGAGGGTAACCAGCACAAAGTCCTCCACGTCTCTGCCCTGGCTGGTTCCGAACTCTTCTATTGATTTTCCTCCTCCAACAGAACCAGAGCTACTGCCACTTCTCGCAATTGGGGACGAGACGCACTTGTATTCTCCATAGAACTCAGATAAATCCTCGGGATTCAGAGTGGACGCATTTAGTTGAAATCC
Source organism: Pseudosinella alba (assembly GCA_034700485.1). NCBI lineage: Eukaryota > Metazoa > Arthropoda > Collembola > Entomobryomorpha > Entomobryidae > Pseudosinella > Pseudosinella alba. The sequence continues at coordinate 16,783 of JAQIXQ010000800.1, forward strand.
GTACTTGGGATCAAACTGATGTGTTGCTCCGGTGTAGGGCTAGGACGGAGAGAAATCCCCGAAAACAAACAAAATTCACAATGAAACGTGTTGATGCATGCAAAATTGGAATCAATTTGTGGGGAACAAAGGAGAGGGCAACAAATCTCAATGAAACTTGAAACCTCTAAATCTATTTGTATTTTAGAATCTATTTTATTTCAAATCCAATCGTCCAAATTCATTTTATATATTTTGCATTGTCTGTCTGAGCATGAGTAAGTGTCCTAAGTAAATGGATATGGAAGGCTCCCCGATTGAATTTCAAAGAAACAATCCAATTTAATTTATGACTCTGACTTTTATTTCAACACACGAGATCAATATCAACAGTTTGGTAATTGGACCGAGCGAGACTTCCCCTTTTGTTCTTGGATTGCTTTTGACATGAATGAGGAGAGGAATGGGTTCGCTCTCAGTTTCACTCTCGGCCTTCATGTTCTCATCCAGACAGCACTCAGTCCATCTTTTCCGAATAAGCCTTGCATGCAACTTGTCATATTCTCAAAGTATGATAAAACTTTTCAGGGAAAAGTCTTTATGAAAATGGGACATTATAAAAGTGGGCATGCAGCTATGATGTTATGTATATTTACATATATCTTAATGGAGATTGAAAAATGGCAATCACTCACCGTGAATTTATTATTCTTTGCCTTCTTATACAACTTGGTGATGACGTCAGGGCTGGTGGTTACGCATGGGATTGTGAAGGAACGCGTGAGGACAATTTTCCTACGCCCGCTACATCCATTATTAGGGGCAGCTTCCTTCATTGGAACTGTGGTGATATTTGAGGCTCCCAGAGGGAGGATTAGAGTCTTCCTACTCTGGAGGAAGGTTGGAGAATTTTTACCTGACAATTTTAATCATTAAAGGAAATGGAAAGTAGTACATATTAGAAATATGTTCAAGCTGTAGCTAAGCTTGACACTAACTAGTTTTGATAATGTCCATCTGTATAATTGCGGAAAACTTACGGGAAGTGAAGAGATAAACTGACGCTGTATTAGTGAGATTGCCAATTTCCCGACAGGAATATCGCCCTGTGTGACGGGAGAGCTCGGTATCGGACTGTTTGTTAGAAAATGTAATTTGGGAAGTGATACAGTATGAAATTGAGCCATCCTCGTATTTCTGGATGTCGACGGTGCTGGACTCTTGGAATTTTGAAGGTTCCTTGGGGACACATAATATAACACAGACATGGCATGATAAGCCTGGATTCATCCATTCCAAATATTGTAATCCATATCTCAAATAATTCCACAGATATATTTTCAGCTTACCCCATCCCCCTCATAAACCCATTCCACATTTCGCGAGGAGACACAAGCCAAGAACTCTTTGTTCACGTTTGATATCACAACATGATTAGCCACCTCATCACTAGCACCACTCACAAGGGCAGCTTGGCCCCTCCGGTAATAAAGGATTTTGGGCTTATCCTCACAGTAGGTTTGACCATGGGATGATAACACAGCCAAATTCAATAATGCCCATGTCACTATCACTCCAGAAGCCAAGAGATTGTGCTGGCTTTGGCTCCCACCCCAAACTGGGCTATTTGTCCACTTCATTTTCACCATATTTACAGAATGACCTTTGGAATCGTACCCCGCATCATTAAGCACTGGTGCTGGGGGTCATGTGCGGAGTGAAACTGAAAGTTTGACAATGTTGATGATTGTCAGCCACAACAATGAGAATGAGAAGTCATTCATTTTGACAACACAGCCACAACCACATTGCCAATGTTGTCGAATGAGTCAAGTTAACGGAGAGTATTATGCAATTCTAACTAAAAGCCCCTTTCATTATTAAGTCGACAATGCGCCAGATGTATTATGCAAACCAGGTTCCCTGCGTTTCCTTCCCTGTATGACCATCTTCATTTCTTGAAGATGACCATCCTTTACATAATATATTACAATATTACATGAACACGTTGAAGACTTATCCTCATCTTCTTTTTTATCAAATTCAATTTGAAGAAGAAAAAAATCCTGTTTAGTCTCATTCCTTCATTCTGCCTCATCCTCAACCACACCGGTCCATGTAGCCCCTTTTCCCGTTGCATTGTATTGTATTAAGTTATGTAACATGCGAACATTTTCATAATATTCTTTCGCATGTAAGCCAAGTAGGATAATAAAAAAATTTACCTGTGCCTATTCAACAGTTCCCTATCATATAACAACATCTCTCATCCCAAGACTGATTCAAAAGATGCCAATTGTCAATCCATAGACATTTCATTTCAGGCTGGTTGCTGGTTTACTTTGCCTGGTATTGCATAACCGATTTTTTTTCTTGGGCAATTGCAATATAGCCAGATAAGACGTATGAGATGAAGAGGAGGACGATGAGGGAGGAGGTTATGTAATGTGCAAAAATATACAATACAACAACGGACAACGGCATTATCTAATCAAGTTGTGAATTTTTTTTCTCCTCCACCACTTTAATAGTGCTCCCAAATATGTAGAAATGCTAATTGAGTTCTGTTTCACAACCGGGGAGGAACAACTACATCATCAAAAGCCATTTGAGGTCCGATCGATAAATCGAATGAAATGAAAGTTTTTTTTATCTTCTTCGAAGAACCTTGTGTGGGGTGGCACAATATAAATAAAACTCCGCCACGAAACAACACGTCCTTACATTATCTCCTCCAAGAATAAAAAAATCTTAATTGCTTTGGGATACATCCTCATCATCATCATCCTCCTCCTCTCATGTAATCATCTTCATTGGCTGACCATCAACATCAACCAACATGATATAGGTAACTTAATACAGTAGCCGAAAGCTGAAGCTGGTAACGGTAGACGGGTAAAAAAGAGGGATTCCGACTATTCAGAGCCGTAGTCTTTGTTATTATATGTCATGTGAAGGAGAAAAGAAGCTTTTTCTTTAATGACTTGACTTGAAGAATGACTTGTTGCATCTTCACTTAAGCCAAAAGCTATTTACCGATACGGGTTTCATTCCTCAGTTCACGCTCGCATTTGGCAAATGCCAAATGGTCAGTCATAAAGGACAGATGAAGTCTTAATTTTTTTTCTTTCTTTATTTTGGAGAGTGGTCGGTCTCTGTTGTGTTGTGACTGGCATGCCAAGCCAAAGCCATGAAATAAATGAGCATCATGACATGGACATGGAGGAATATACCGACAAAATGAAAATGAAGTCGGCTGAATTAAAAAAAAACAGCTTATTTCACTTCTTATCTATCTCCATTTCCATCCTTCTTCTTCCTCTTTCTTTCGTTGAATTGAAAATAATTTTTATTGGTATGGGCAATGTCAAAATATTCTTTACCATTTTATATCGGGGCAATAAAAAAGGGTCATAATGGCCATTTTGGCCTTCTTGAATTTGCATAGCTCGCATGTCAAATAGCCATGAAGATAAGCTGAAAACAATTTTTAAAAATATCGAAACTGAATTCTGAAGATTAGGATATGGGATGGATTAGAGCATCACGCAAGCCTAAATTTTCAACCCTGCCCTGCCCCTGACCCAAACGTTCAGTACCCAACCCTGCCTTGCCCTGCTCCATTCTTCTGAAGACGAATTAGTCCAACCCTGCCGTGCCCTGCAGGGCCCTGTAGGTCCCTGCTGCTCCCCAAATAGTAAAAAAATCTGCACATTTTCAACCGTTGCAATAAATATACAGGTGTAAAATGTTAAAAGACTACTTCCCAGTAATTATAAAATTATCTAGTTAACTATTGAAGTTACAGTGACATAATATGGTAAAATAAATGATCGTTAATTATTAAAATATATACCGATTATATATGCAGCAGGGACTGTCGGGTTTCAGCAGGGCCCTGAGACTTAGAAACCCGAACCCGCCCAACCCCAAGCCCAAGGTAAGCAATATTTTTTACCCCCAACCTGCCCTGCCCTGCAGGGCAGGGCAGGGCAAGGCAGGTTTTGGCAGGGCCCCATACCCATCGTGATGCTCTAATGATGATGATCATGACATGATTATGAAGCTGGTGGTGGTGGTGTGATATGGTTGCAGAGGCAGGGAGCATAATGTACATGCTCTCATGACGAGGCTGACTTTGATGTTACGTAACTCTCAAGAGATTTTAGTAGGACA
>JAQIXQ010000801.1:0-20932 GCA_034700485.1 Pseudosinella alba
ACTCTTAAACACTCCAGCCTTTACCTTCTTATTTGAATAAGCCCAACTCCGAATAGTGATAGACTTAAACTCTGACTATATCTTACCTAATTGGCCATTGAGAACTTGGATTTCCTTCGAGAACAGATACAAAAACATTGTAAGGACTTGGGAAAAGATCGCCGTGATAAACGACCGATAATTTATGTGGTTTATGGTTGGTCGATTCTATTCCGCTTATGTGTGGGAGAGCAACGAGTATATGGCACATGGGGTTCGCCGGGTGGGAATATGAAGAAAAAATAGTTTGGGTACCAACATAACTTTTTAAAAAAAATACTTTACTTACTAAATACATTACGACTTGCATTCAAAATTCACCATAATAGTTTTACGGAATCATACGAATGAACCAAAGCGCAAGATAAGCTTAATGAATTACAACATATTTAAACAACCATAATAACAATAACCGTTAATACGCTAGTTCCCCATTGTCTCATGATCTTCAACGCTGAAATTAATTCGTGATGGAAAGTATTCAAAAGTATTTGGCGTCACCCATCCTATAATGGTTGTCGGTGGAGGCGGCATAGCATGTACATGTACACATTTTCCACTGCTTAACAGTAGCAATCAATGGCAAATATGACGTGACGCCGCCAACGACGACAACCCAATGCTCATTCAAATTGTTACCAGTTCAGTTAATACGACGGCGATTCTCTTGGTTCTTAACTTGTATCGTTATATAATAATTTTTTTACATTGGCTACATGCAACCTTCACCTCCACCAAGAGCATAAGTAAATTGTTACTTAAGCTATCCAGTTCAGCAATTATAGTAATAGCAACGGCTACATGGGAAGAAGGAGGATTCCGCAAAGACATGCACAGAAGAAAGCATCAGATCAAACAGAGAAATATGACTATTTCATATAGAATCAGACATCACTTCGGGTGTAGCGCAGCAAAGAGTTTTTTTCTGAATTGCTCCACTCGACTCACTCTGACTCTCTCACATAGACAATGTCTGCCAACAAGCCATTATAATTTCCACAGAATCAAGAGAAAATGTTTCTCTCTCTCTTCTATCTCCAAAAGCTCCCTGGGATGAGACGATGAGAGGAGAGGAACAGGGTGGAAGAGGGAAGAGCATCCGAGCTTCATCAACGTGATCATTGAAAAAAACGAACATTTTCAGCAGTTTGTTTTCGTAGTACATTTGTTAGTGGGGAAATACACATGAACATAGTGGTGGTAGAATAGAATGATAAAAGAAAGAAGAGAATGAAGCACGACGACGACGACGACGATGAGGACGACCCGCCCAGCCAAATTATAGGGCAAGAAGAATATCGAGTGAAGGAGAGAAAGAAAAAAGTTTCCATGGAAATTCTATCGACTGTTTTCATACCAGTGACTCCCACACATCTGCTTTGCTTCAAAAGGTATAAAAAAAGTCGACAGTCGAGTCGAGAAGTGACGCTGGTGATGATGATGTGGATTACTTATGCTTCTGCACAACAGTTCCTCTCTCCTCATTTTTTTCTGGCAAATATAGTGGTGCTACTTGCCATAATGATGAACGGATGGTTACTGCCAACTTTTATGAGTATGATTATGTGAGTTATCCGCTGTGTGCTATGATATGATTGCTATTTGACTCGTCTGTCGGTCGGTGGTATAGTTTGAGAGATGTGAACTGATATGGATGGATGGAAGAACTGAATGAAATGAAAATGATAAGGATGAAGTACACAATTTGTAATTTGTAGCTTGCAGTTAGTACCTTTAAACAAATAAAACTGATTTTAAGGCTTTTATGGCCAAGTTGATGTTGATTAGGATATGGTGAAGCTGAAGAGGGATGCTAGCGGGGGGGGGATGGTAAAATGATCACGGTGATGATTAGGTCGCTTCTGCATGTGCAGAGAACATAAAATGAATTGAATAGATAAATTACAGCTTTCCTTATATTTTATTTCTATTTCAAGATATAGTCAACTTTATTGAAAATGTAGATATTGGGTTATATAGATAGTCCTTCCCAAATTGTTAGCTAGATCTTTCTGTGACAGTTTACGAGGATTTAAAAAATTCAAAATACGAAAATAATGCAAACAAATTCAGAACTGCACATTGATGAATACCAAGCTAATACACATTTTTCTTATTATCTTCCCTTGTCGGCTTCATTATTGACAGTCATCATTGATAGTTGTCAAAAATTCTTTTTGAAAGGTGAATTTTTAGCATTAGCTTAACCATAAAGTGGAGTGCCGACTGACCAACTATACGTTTCTTTCAATTTGAGAGATGGGTGACATGGAAAGGATCTTGGCACGGTTCAGTGTATTGTTTACCCCCCCAACTCGTTGACTTGGCAGGATCCTCCTGCCAAGTCAACTTTTTCTTCATATGACACAAATAATGATGGGAGTAATTGAGCTTAGTTTACATATTGTAATGACAAGTAGAGAAATACAACACCTGCAGGTATTGTTTCAAACATGAGACCCCATCCCCATTTACAACATCACTTGGTTGGTTAGTAGTAAAACCTAGAAACACCTTTAATCCACCTTGTTGTCTTTCCTATCGGATATGGCACATGCTTACGGGGAGTAATTTTCAATAAAAAAAGCTTTGTAAAAGCCGTACCTCTCTCTACTTGAATCTGGGATAAGTTCATCATTATTTTTATTTATATATTCAGGGGCTCACCAAGTACATGAGCTACATCGTGGAAATCGTAGTCCTCATAGGTAGGACTGCTTTGACCTTTCTGCCATTTCATCTCTCGCATTGTCAGCACTAACATAGGATATGCTTGTCAAAAGAAACTTTCTATCTCTTACCTTTGGCAAGGGAATAGCCTCTGCCAAGCAGCCACTTTAAATGTAAAGACAAAGTGAAGTTAGCAATATGCTGAATTATTTGTTAACTTCTTGCAAGCGAAGAAACGAAGAAGTACAGAGAATTCATATTTAGGGACTCGGGGAAAAATTATCGGCAGGGGAAATAATGTTGCGCTACAATTTGTACCGTTCCTTCGCAGCTTGCTTTTGCCAAGAAGTTGCCTCCTCCCCTTCCTTTTATTTCGTTTTGTTTCAGTTTTCTTTGCTTGGTAGGAGGTCGATTGTAAAAGTTGTAAACTCTGCGTATGTCGCTAGCTAACTTTTAAAGGAAAAGGAAGGAAAAGACGGGGAAGGAAAGGCCAAGAGCGATGTTTTGAAATGTACCGTACCTCGGGAAGATCCAGGTCAATATTTTGTCAAGATGGAAATAAAAATCCAAATTAGAGTGATTTTCTTCAATTTTGTCATGCAATTCGCCATTCTTCGGCACGGTGCAAATTCTGCTTCAAAACCATATTATAAAAGTTAGGGACTGCATCGGTTTCCAATTGTAGCTAGGTTGTTAATTTAAAAATTCCAGACGTGGATTTACTTGCTTCAATGATCCGCTTTTACTACCCTCACTGAACTGGCCAGCATTTCAAACCCATTCTTTTCTCTCTCCCTCGTTCTGTTAGATTAATTATTATTTCCCGTATAAACATATTTTCGTATAACCTTCCCCCAAGTCATTTTTGATTGGCAATGCAGCCCCAGAAGAAAACAAGAAAAGCCGGCATGAAGCAGGAATATGTACATTAACACACACTCTTATTTCATTCGACAAGATCAGCAGGTCAGTCAGCCTGTTTCATACTAATTTCAAAAGTTGAATCATTTTACATCATGCATGATGAAATGCTGATGGTGATGTTGAAAATAGTGGCTGAAAATAATTACTATTTTTTCTGGTACATCCTCACTCACTCGGACTTGGAATGAGTATGATGAAATTAAAATGGAAAGGTGTATCAAGAAACTATATTTATATTCAGCTCAAGTAACTAAATATAGAATTTGTATGCGTTGCCTCTTGTCTTCAGCTCACATTTGTAACTCATGGATTATACAATGGAGAAGCCCGTAGTATATAATTTTTGCATTTCATACCAAATCGAGGAAAGTCCAGATTTAGCAAGATTTGTTTCTAATTTATAAAAAAAAACGTCTTCTTTCATGCAATATTCTACTCGAAGATGGAGAGTTGGAGTTGAATCATGGCCGCGATGGAATACAAATGAGTTCGTGCGTCCAGCTTCAGTTTCCTCTACAGACAATATTTTCCATATGGAGCAACTTTAGAAAAATTCATTTTTTAGAATGAGATGTGATGTGATAAAAGGAAAGAATCCACAAGCCAATTTGATTGTCTAGAGAGTGGTGCACAGCTACTACTGACTGCGGTTTAGTCAGGGCCAGAAATGCGATTTGCAAAGATTACTTTGATGAGGCTTTTATAACGATGGATGACTATATATGATGAATAATTTAATATGAAACGGGTTCTCTTTTTTCTATCTTTCCTAGCTCATTTTATTAAAGTGAGAAGAAAAGTATGAAATGTTCTTACTTTCCACGGTTATTTCGTTCATCCCCAGTTAAAAATGTCTCTTCAAAAATAATTAAACGAACTTGTCCGATTCTGTGAGGAGGCCTCTTGCTATCAATCATTTGCATGAAATGAAGAAATGCATAATTAACTAGAAGGGGAGTTTGAAGAGGGACGCGATTTTTTGCAGGGTGAGGGTGCGGCATTCACGTTTACATTCTTTGATGGCCGAAATAGCAAAAAATAACAATTGCAAATTTTAATTTATGTCCAGTTCACTTTTAATATAACAAATATAAAAAGTAATTATAAATTGCAAAGTATCTGATCCCAAGTTGGCGTGAAAATATGCTTTTGAAGTTTGCATATGGTCGAATAAATATAAAAATTTATACATCGGATCAAACCGTAATCAGATTTGTCTTCAAACGTGATACGATCTAGAACCCCTCTTCAAAGTCAAGCTGGTGCTTGATATGACTCAAGTTTGACGAATGTTTTGAGAATAAAGAGGAGTAGATAGTAAATTAACTTGGAGAATATGTGGTTTTTTCTGTTTACTGTTTTCCGTTTGATATGGCAATCTAATTTTAATTTCTTAGAAGGAGCAATATTTCAATTCTATTTTCACTAGATTCAGCCAGTTAGAAAAAAAACTTTTATCAAATCATGTTTTGCAAGTTCGCAAAAAAATATCCTCATACATAAGGGCGGCATGATATGACTACTTGGTTTGCATCATAACTTACTAAAAGGTCCGGGTCTCCATCAAATTGATTGGCTCCCTCTAATTTTAAGCGGTTGTGTAATAGTGAACAATATGATTACGGGTTCCAGAAGAGTAAAAATAAAAAAGTATCATTTGACTTGCCAAACCGCATCGTCATTGGAAAATGACAATGCACAACTGTTTCAATTTGTATTTTTTTACACAATCGAATTTTTATGAATTGACAATTAATTTCCCTCATTTCCAACAAAACCCTGCCAATAAATTAAGCCTTCTTGCTAATAATCCATCCAATTTCGTCTCTCCTTCCCCTATCTAACCCAATGGACATTTAACGTAGCGTCGTAGCATACAAAACTTCCAAAATATCAAAATAGCACATAAAGTCTACTACATTGTACCACTATGTTTATTCTACTATTGCAGAACAGTGACTGCAGGAAACAAGTCTACCTAAATAAGTACATTTAATAAAATGAAATGAGCTTTTTACAACTTCTTGCTGATAAACTTCTACAAAAATATAATCATATCATAAAATAATGCATTACTTATCTTCAAGCACACCATGGCCATAATCATCCCCACCAACATATCATATCATATCACTCACTTTGTTCACCACCACCTTCCTTGCCATACACTTCGAAAAGGTTATCAACATGCAAACGAGAAATGAAATGGGAAGTTGAAAAAATCCAGTCATGTCATGTCATACAAGGTAAACTCCCATGTGCCAATCATTCCCCATTCCGTCTTCCCTTCTACACAAAAGCATTTTCTAAACTGAACTCACTACTCTCCTCTCGTCTTATTCTCCAACTTTTCCCCCGTCCATCATATCATATCAGTTCGTCTTCCCTTACCTTGCCACCGTCATTCATGCATATATGCATCGTAGTGATAGTAGAACAGGAATAATATTATATGAAGGAAATATGATCATATTTATTCAGTGTAATAAGGAAAATAAATGATTCACGCATTATCTTAGGAGCATTAGTAAATGTAAAAATGCGGATGTCGTGTGTGTGGTTCCGTATGATTCATACAATTCCAATAAGTGACTGGTTACTTTGTAGCTAATATGAACTTTCAAATCAAATTGCAAGGTGGTTGGTTGGTTTATGAATCTTCATGACGAGTTTTTATTGTACGAAATGAATTGTGTGTGAAAATAAATCGATACTCTGAACCATTTTTTTACTTGATATCTTTCTCTTTAATGATAATACTGTGTCGCTTTTATCTATGTAATTTTAACAGCATCATTTCTATCATCTCCTCCCAGTTTTTTCCAAAAACTCACAATCAATTTGTAATTACTTAGATAATGGGATTTATGTATACTGTTCATATAGATAGATAGTTGACCATCGTTTCAGTGGTTATCACTAAGAATTATTTAATTTATTCAGCTAGCTCTAATTGTAAGTTAATATTAATATTATGACATGCTATCCATTCACTAGTAAGGAAAGAGTATTCCTCTTATATATAACTACATAACTTATATTACTTTAAAATGTTATATACATAAATTGTACACATCTTTACAAACTCATGCATATTCATTCATAATCTACAGCAATATACACATACTACATATACTTTTAATTAATCGCGACCTTTACCCTTCATACAGCTTCCATACAGTTTAAGTCATACCTCAACAGACTACTCGTGTATACAACTTTATACAACTACACACCGTAAGCAAGGTGTTATACGGGTAATCGAGTATGGCTGATTTTGGTTTACATTCGTTACGCGCTACTGTCTGCCAGAATGCCAGAATATTAGAGCTTGCTTTTGTTTTTTGTTGTAAGGAGCTTATTTAGGTGACTATAAACTACCCATCAAACAGAGATCTTGATTACTTTAGGATGATATTTTCCACGTTATCATAAAGTTAGCAGTATTTGCTTAAATTTACTAAAAACAATGATAATGGGAATGTCCGTAAAGTCCATGACAAATGTAGAATACCTCACTTGTATATGAGTCTAGCAATGCCCCAGTGATTGGTTACTTATTGGCAGGGGCTACTGGTTTTCGGTAGTCAAATTCTTGTATGTTTAAAAATCCGTGTTACGTATTCAATCATTACAAAGTTACACTGCCTCACCTAATTACTGCCTGTCGCAATTTCTAATTATCTCCGCAAAAAAAACTTTGCACGTTGCAATTACTGTAACAGTTACCTGCATAATGTAAGAGCATGGAGCAACGACACAGCACGGGTTGGCGATTTTTATCAACATAACACTATACTTCCACATGATATAGATATAATAATTATTTAAGCTATGAATTAAACAATTAGTGCACTATCAATGTCAATCCCTAGAGCCAGCTTAACCCAACGATTCAATTTTTGTCTTTGATTTCCTCACCCAAGGTGTGTTGCCTTTCGCTAATTCCTGGCATAATAGTAAGTGCCTGATTTTCTTAGGCTCACATCCTCATTTACATAACGCAATTTTCTCTTAAAACCATTCCACCAACCTATCCTAAATATTTACTGTCCAGTGTTAACCGTCTCCTTCAATAAAATTATTGCACATACATCCATTTCAAATAATAATATGATATTGTTTTCTCTTGCTCACAATGAGCCTGCCATCCAAATAATAATATTTACCTACTTCTTTAAAAATGCTTACTTTAAAAATCTACTCTTCAATTCAATTCAGCACACTCATTCTATTTTAAAATAATTTCTATTCCCATACGCTCTTCTTTGAAAACCGAGTCGCAACTTAAGCGATGAGATTTATTTACATTTTTATTGTTTGTAGTGTAGCTCTGCATTATTATTATAGCAATTTAGAAGCTTTTTTCTTCCTTCACTCCACATTCCTTCCAACACGTTTTATTTTGCCATAATAATAATGGGGATATAGGCAGGCAGTCACCATCATCATAAATCTTTGCGAAAATAGTTGTAGTTTTGTAAGTGGAAAGGCACATACAAAAAAGTAGAAGCCAATTATATACACCCGAGTCTGATATTTACTGTATACATGGTATTATAGCCGTCATCATCTCGAACATTTCTTTGTTGCATGCTTTCCTTCTTTGAAAAAAAAAAACGCAAAATGCAAACTGATATATGTATTGGTAAGGGAAAATGCAAGCAAGTTCAAGACCCATAATAGCATTCAACAAGTTTGTCTGTGTGTTTTATATGTCTTTCTTCCACTCAGTAATTAACTCCTTTAATTATAATATTACTCTGCGGTAAACATGAGTAATTATGAAATTATAAATGATTTGCGAAAAGGGCCCTCTCCATGAATGGACTAAAGTGTTGGGTAAATATATGCCAATTAAAGTTGATTATTATTGGTAATGGTAATGGTTCGGAGTGTGTGAATAGAGTGATGGTGTCGGTGCTTTTTTTTTTGCAAATTACGATATAATGACGATGATGGCTCTAATAAATCAATTTGGCTAAATGGCCATTTGTATTCCCCTCTGTGGCGAAAGTAATGGATGCGTGGCTAATTTGAAAATTTGAAATAGTGGTAACCGGATGATGATGCGGTTTGGATTTATTGAATCACAATGATTGCTTGATGGTGATGATGACCTTGCTCTACAGGTGCTTGGGCTACTGAACTTCTATGTGGTATATATGTGCCAAAATTGTTTTTAAATGATTTATTTCCGCTTTGGAATGCATAATCCTTAGGCCAATTGAGTTAGTGCTAATTTTGTTGCAATGTGCAATGGAACAATAACCTTGCCTTTGGTTGAATGATAGTTATAAATGCACTAATTAAACAATAAACCCAACAAAACGACTCATTTAACAGCCCCGGCACGCATCTCTCACGGCATTAATTACAGAACAAAAAATTAATTATATTTACTTACTCGCTCATCATCATTATCAATCCCAATCCATTACACACACTCGTGTTCATTCATAAATGTATTCACACTCACTCATTCACGTATTTACAGCAAATGAACGACTAAAGAATTAATTATAGTTATCCTGTAGTCATCATCATTCAACTAGTCATCATATCATAATATTTAACTATAATAGTGATGATGATGATTTCGCTAATTTATAGCTGATTATTAAATGTTGTTTAAAGTAATAAGTATATGTTCTACCTAGAAAATTACTTTATGAGGGGATCATCATATAGCTAATAACCGGACTATTACACCTAAAAATTATTACATAACTTCAATTTGTTTTTCTCTAGATAATTACATGTAGCTGTATTACAATGTACACTGTTTTGCTATAATTAAAATTTATATATTAATAACACAGTTTTGTTTTACATATTTAACTTTAGATTATTAGCCTATACTGCCTACACATAAACATGGAATGAGAGGAATTTGATCAATAACGGTTTTTGAGGCTAAAAACACACATAATACTTAAACGGAATGATGTTCTCTGTTTTTCATTTTGAGGAATGAAATGATAATCATATAATTACTACTGCTAATAAAATATATACTTAATGCAAAAAATAGCTTTAAAAAGTTTAATGCTTGTGTGGCTACTAATTATAGTGTGAACTAGTAATAAAGGAGAATGTAGCATTGAGGAAGGCCAAAGGAAACATAAAAAACCAAAATTGAGCCGAATTTAATATATTCTTTCCTACTCCAATTGTATTTTTCTTGCATTCCAACAGTTTCGTAGTCCGAATTTTTATTTTGCTTAATACCCGTTTCATGAAGAGTTAAAAATTAAAACTACGATAGTTGACTTGAGTTTCCTTTTCATTTCAAAAGTTAAAAATGGAGAAAGGTGATGATGATCACGTTGGTACACGAGGAATATAAAATATTTTGTATTGAAGCATTTTTGTATCATGCCTATTAACAGAAACCAGACGATGTGGCTTACTTACGGTTATAAGTGTAGCTGTTTCACTTTGAGTAAAATACATTTAGAAAAACAAACAGGAATCATTGACCATGCCTTGTCATACGTGGAAAAATGGGTTCTTAGCAATATTAAATTAACTACTAATGATTACCTATTAGCGAATTGCCTAACTGATTTAGCATTAAATCCTACAAAGAATTACAATCTGCAATCTACTTACGGACTGGATATATATGCACAATTACCTAAGTATTAACACCTAAGAAGTAGTACATATAATGAGGATGAAATTTTTCTACAATTTTATGATATTTGTTCACCTATAGTTTAGCTACTTACTGGCTACATAATATACAGGATTAATTAGTTGAATTGTAATAATGATATTAACTGTGATAAAATGATTCATTAAATTTTTTCTTTAAATTGTTAGGAACCACGATAAAGTTATCCGTACTCTATGTTAGTAGCGAGTGGTCTTGATGATACCAATGATATTGGTAAGGCTGATGACCCACAGGGATACCCGGATGTGGAGGAGGATGATGGGGTGGTGGTGCCTGGGGTGCGGGTGGTTGATGAGGTGGCTTCACATCCCAGGGTGACACGGGCGACGAACAACTTCCCTGGAAAAGTAAATATAAAATATGAATGTTAAAGCAATGTCGCATGAATAAATAAAAAGGCCAATTATGCCGACATGTTATGCAGGAAAAGTTACTTTTTTTTGAGGAGGCAACAATTTTTTGAAGGGTTAGACGGGATGGAATGAATGTATTATTCAAGGAACATTTTTGACAGGTTACATGCAAAGGCAGTTTATGTTTTATTTTCACCAGGAATTATTAATGAAATGTTTCCCCGTTTTATTAAGGGGATATGGTTCTATGGTAGAATGCTTTCACTCGCACAAATCTAAAAAAGAAACAGGAATGGGATTTTCATGTCGATACCATCATGCCACTAATGGCACCCTATTAGGTAGGCATGATATGATAATGATATGCACCGCAATTAAGAGTGTTTTGTTTTTTATTTCAACATGTGTATTTTTGTAGGGGTGCTGCAGACCCCTTCCATTTAATTTCGTTTCTTTCTTATGCAAATTTTTTCAGAGAATGGAGTAATTGAAAGGAAAAACAATGAAAGCCTGCTGCTCATTTCACTGTTGATGGTAATGCTAAGGTGCTATGAAAGTGTATTTTCAAAGATATTTACGTAATTATACTCCATAATAATGATTTGAGCTTTGTGCACGTGTGGAAGCTCTTTGAAATAGAATGAACTCCGAGGAGTTTGTTAAAGTACGCAGAATTCTTACGAATGCATAATGCATCTCCAAAAGTAAGTGCTTTTTAAGTACTAAATTATGTCAATAGTCCGGTAAAAGGATTATAGTGTTCTTTGGATAGTGTAGATTTGGAACTTCCATTTTCATTTCTCTTTTGGATGTTATATAAGTTTAACTGGAGGTAGGTTCAAATCGTTGATTATTAGCATTGCATTTAATAGTGGAGCCTGAGAGTTCATAATGTATACTGGCATGAATTCTTTCGAAGTCTGAGTCATATTTTTGCACTTGAGACACAAGCAGACATTATTGTGCAGCCCTGTGCAGGTAGCACCTATATACATATGTAATTTCATCATAATACATAAAAAAAAAATATCATATCAAAATACATGTATGTTCTTATTCTGAAATGTATTTGCTGAGTTCTGTTCTCTCTCAACCAGAACAAAACTTGAATTGATCTAACCATCCAGCAAACCGCAGGAGCAGAATAGAGGAGGAACACATGAAGGCCGAGATAAAATACTAGCGTTGGCAGCTACTCCGTGCTATTACTGCATATTATTATTACACACGGGGAATTAAGATAGACGATAAGAAAGTCACGGAGCCAAGAAACCAGTCTCCCGGTAACTCCTCTTTCGTACAAATATATTTTCCTTTCGCTTTTCCAACGCTAGAAAAATCTTGTTGCAATTGGGATTGAATAGTGTTGCCCTCCAGGAGCAAGTTGGCTTGCTCAAATTCATTTTTGCTCAGTCAGTCACCAAATGTCGGTAGTCAGCACTAGCAGTCAACATACCAATATACCAACTTGCGTAATACTGCATTCATATATTTATCATAGTATATAGGTAAGGCTAGAATAATGATTATGGTCATATCACCATTAACAAAATCCAGTTCAGTCCATCTATCCTCCATTTTCCCTCAAGCGTATCATATACATGTTACTGGTAGGCCATTCTTTTGCATCCAACCTGTGCCTCCTAGCCATTTTACTATTTTTACCTGGGGCAATTAAATATACTACTCCCTCCACCTTAGAGCTTCAACTCAATGCAGTTTTATAATGGAGAGGAGTGGAACGCAAGCTTTTCACCGGGGGCAATATGTTTGCATATGAATGTTCCCCCGAACAAGGGCAATGAAAGGAAGATTTCTTATTGCACTAAAATAATTACAACAATCATCATCGTCAGAGATGAGAACCACGTCAAGTCACAGTATTAATATTTACATTTAGCATTTTATGGGGGACTTGGTATTTTTGTATTTGGTTTGGTTTGGCATATTTTGTCGAAAAGTTTTTGAAACTCGGAAATAAATATTTTTTGAGTGAATCATTTTTTTAGTTTCCCTTTCATTACAAATGACTAGCGAGTGGTAGTGACCACACGTATTTCAGGCAGCTTCTTATCAATCTATCAAAACAAAAGCTATATACCTACGAATGAATGTATATCTGCATTTGCCTATACTTCCTCTTACTTGTTCGAAAACTCACGCCATCATAACCCTCGATTTCTCCGAATCTTGGAAGCCCGCAACCACGACCCCAGAACGAAATGTGCATAATATCGCGATAAACCAGTTACCACTAAAGTCGTCAGAGAAAACAGTCAGCCCTCTGCCATATGAATCGGTTCCCTTGCTGCAGTCAAATCATAGTCACATACAGTCGTCAGGTATGCCTAATCCATATCATATCACATCATTTTCATGCTAGCACACGGCAAGCGGCACCGTGGACACCTGAGTTTTGCAGCTGTTGTTTCAGCTTCAGTTTGTCGAAAGACCCTGGCCTGGCTCAGGGAACCGAACAACATGCCATGAAAATAAGCCAAGAGAAAATGTGTTTTTCTCCAGTGAAATAGGCGTATTTTACCTCTAAACTGTTTCTTGCTTCCAGTGTTTCATCGTGACGGACAAGTGTCGGTTTCCTACATTCATTTTTAATACGAAATTATGCATATTGAGAACTGAAGAATTTTGCAGGTATGAGCTGAGCCATATTTTATATTTATGCGTATTGTTGCTGAATTGCTGGGAATAGGGCTACCGTACCCCATCTAAACTTTCAGCATAATATGGAAGGCACCTCGACACGATGCCAAATGCCATGCCATAAATACCACAAAGGAAAAGTGACCAGTTGTACTCTGCATCACTTATTCCCACAAATTGAGACAAGTGAATTTATGGTAGGAAACGCACGCACAATGCCCCTCAGCAAAAATATTGTTTATGACTAGAAAAAACCCAAAGACTCAACTGGTTTGTGCCCATTGTAGCAAATTTTTATCTAAGGCGAATGAATGTCGTAGTGGTTCTGAGGACGATTGTATCATTTGATTGCATGGCTTGAGGTAAACTTAACTGGAAAAGTATTCGATGTCATGGCTTGGCTCTGCAAATTACAAAAAATTCCATATTCCATAGCTAAATCAGATAGAATCGACCCATTTGTCATGTAGCAGAAGTTGAAGACAAGTAATTTCTTTACTTTTATTTGTGACCTATCGTCTGTGATGCTGACGACTGAGTGTCGACGACGTGGTTTACCAGTTACATTACGGAGAAACAGTGATCATGACATGATATGGAGAAAAGAATTTTTTAAAGTGGTTGATGAAATGGCGTCTCCTCATAATTTTCGCTAATGAAGTACGAAAAGAAAAATCGTATAGAAAAATAAAATAAAAAAATACCAAAAAAATTTCAATAGTCATTTTAGACAGAAATGAAATGAATAAGACTTGACTCCCAACGTATTTTCGCCTGATTATGATTGTTGGACTATGATGAAATGACTCGTACGATGCCAACCAACTCTACCTTCTCTCTTCTCCCATTATTATAGGGCCGGTTCACTGTTCAGTTGGCGTCTGTCGTCTTATGCCAGACTACTATAGATTTCATGATGCTGAAAAGACGCAAAAAACAACAAAGCCAGACTTTGGCTCTACTTTTCCGAGAATCCCGGAAACAAGTCGACAGTGCACATAGAAAAGCACACGAGAAAATGCACTCCTTTCATGTCATGCTTTACCAAATACAAGATTGTTATCAATACTCAAGAACCAGCCTAGACATATCACGAACGAGCTATACTCTGGGGTATTATGCGACGGAGTCAAGTTTCTTTTATGCGTGATATTGAACTTTACTAGTTATTTGCATTATACATTTTACATATATAATCGTTCCCTGCCCTGGTTGCTTAAGACTTTCCTGGATTTGACCTCAACTGGACTGAACTCTCACACTTGACTATTGTTACTGCGATGGCTAAAGTTGGTATGAAAAGACAAGATTTTATGTACGCCTAATTCCGTTCCTCTTGTTCCAACTCAGCATTGTGGTTCCCTTGAGGCTATTCAATTTTATCGTGCGTGCTAAGTGCTAACAGTATAACCTAGTGTCCACTGGCATTACCAATAAACCAGCCACAAAGAAAATATATTCCAAGTTTACATGCAGACGTGCATGCATGCAGCCACTCATTCATGGCGTTGATGACAATGATAATGCTCATGTTGATGACTAACTTTTCTAATATAATTCCATGACTTTGAGAAAAACGTACAATAATATATTCAAGCAAAAATGAAATCAAAGTAAAGTTTACTTGAGCATTTCTTTATTTTATGGAATGTTATTTATAAATCCAGAAAAATCATCTTCGTTGCTTATTGGATTGCTCAATAATAAAAATGATTCAAAAGCCGTTTTTTTTGCATGTGATATGGGATTATTCTGATGGTGCATGGCATGGGCTGGCATGCCATGAAAAAGAGGACTAACATCCGTCCAACTCCAATCAAAAAAAGAATGACTGCTGCTAACTGTATGTAATGTAATATGCTTATATTTATATGGATGACGAGAAAAACAAAATCCCGTGATATGAGTTCGGTGAATATGTGAAGACGTGATGTGATGATGACATGACAAGTAATATCCAGCCTGGGAACTCATCATCATCTCATATGAGAACACCTCCAAAATAATCCACCTTTGCATATTTTGATACAAAGAAAAAGGGGAAAAGGAGAGGGTCAAGGAATATCAACAAAGTTGAATTATATTTTTTGACTTGACTGACTGACCTGAGACGGGTTGTTGGCATTAGGAGGAGGACTGAGGTCACCAGGCTGAGATGGGAATGAGTCAGGTGGTTGTGGGCTCATCGTCTCATTCGAATTCTCTTGTTGCTGGCTGGGCGGTTGAGTGGAACCTCCTGGGGCTCCTGCTTGGGCTGCTTTCATCAGTTTCTTGTACTTGCTCCGCCGGTTCTGGAACCAAATCTTAACCTGGAGAGAAAAGGAAACCAAAAAATGAAATTATTTTTTAAATGCATATATGAAAAGTGTGAAAAACCACATAAAATGCATCAAACGCAGTCACGAAAATTGGTAAACTAAATGCATGTTTTATTGTTTCCCAACTTTTGATAAGAGAAAAATGACATTTCAGCCTGGGTTTCGACTTCGTGTACATAAATGCTTCCACATTGCCGTAAGCTAAGGTTGGATGATGATATAGTGTGGAGTGTTGGAATAGCCATTTGAATACCCTCTAAAATGTGCTTTGTACTTGTCTCGCTGAGCAAATTTGTAACTTTGCTATCATCATCCTGATCGCCATCTCCAGTCGTCATCAATTTTATGACTGTTTCTTGCATTCTGACATTCCTCCTCTAGTGCAAAGCAATTTATTTTTTAATTTGTTTTCCCTTCATCCCTTCTTGCATTCCCTGTTTATTATGCCTGACCTAACTATAGGCCATTTTAACTAATAAGCAGACTGTCGCCACCAGTGAGCTATAAGAAAGAGGTTGTTGCATTAGTTTTCTATAATTAAGCGAAATGACAAACAATGCACATGCTTTGGATAAAAAGAAAAATACTCGATTGCAGTATGCGATATCCAGTGGAATTCCTTAATATATCGTGTAGTTTAGTTGCTTTTGGTTAGACAGCTCATTTCAAGGTGACTACAGAAAATTAACCAACTGTGCCATTTTCTCAATAATGCCACCACTACCTATAAGAACACTTGTAGTGTCTCGGGCTGCATGTCACCAAAGAATTTTGAATATATTCGCCATTAATTTCATTACAACCCAGTGGGTAGATATACTTTATACTATTCCCCACCCTAACTTATGCAAAGCGTAAATCGTTCTCGCAAAACTTTACTTAAATTTTGCGACGTTTTTACAGCTTTATTACACAGTAGCTTATATTTGAATAAAGCACGCTCATGTTGAATTCAAAGAATTTTCTGTACATGGATCATGCATTCATAATTTTTTTAAGGTTCAAATGTATGTAAAATGATAATGAATGACCAAGCAGATAAAGAGTTTGTCAATATCTAAACATAGCCCCGACAAAGCAAATTCTACCATATCCACAGCATATTTTGCAGACGAGACGAATAGGGACATTCTTTCTCGAATCCCTATCCACCACAATAATCACCGTCATTATCGAACAAAGTTGACAAAAGGGGACACATTCCCAGTTTTTTCATGTTTTCCCTGTTATCGTATCGCCATCCCCATTACCTCGAAAAATATATAAGAGGGGGAGGACCACAGCCGAAAATTCAAAAACATGAACAAAACACACAACCTAACTATGTATCTACGTATGTCAGAACTAAAACACTGTTGTCCGCTTCGCTTATTCCAACAGTGGCTTATTTTTTGCTACAATTCCTCTGCTAATAATAATAAGTACATGGAAATGGAATATGGATATAGATTTTCAAATATTGCACAGGGGAAAAGGCAAACAAAGCACTCCCCCACCACCACCACACACAGGCAGTACTCATAATATTCATATTTAAGTAGGGTAAGCTCTATACATATTTATGTGGACTTGTAGTCGAGGTGGAGTTTCTATAATTTAGGCTTCTATTTTATGTTAGATAACCTCAGACCCATATTCACAGTTTATTTTCCTACCCTGCGCCAGTTCGGTCATGCCATTAATAGACTTTGCTCACAGTGCAAACAAACTGTACCAACATGGTTCAAAAAATAGGATGAGTCCAACTACCAACCACCATTTCATATTATTATCGAAGCAAGTGACCAGAAAAAATAAAGCAGCGTATTTTTTTCTTCCCAAAATCTATCATTATCATGATTATTACTATTATCGAGGGGAAAATGGAATATTACCTGAGAGGAGAGCTCGAGTTTTTATTTTCAAAAAACGCATTTTTTTTTGTCAGCGTGAAACGCTTTCGTAGTGACTAAACCGTTAATCATAAAAAAAGTCATCCTTCCTTTACCCAGTCACAGTCACAATGCCCATGTGTACAGTCACTGTACTACAGTGTCCCACTGTCTGTACTAACTAATCGCAAGTATATTTGACATGGGATTGGGATAACAGAACATTTTGTTGAAATAAAAAAATTGATAATAGTCCTAATCCAGAATTAAGCTAAGCCACAAAGAAACAATTTGTATCCAAAATTATAAATTCAGGTAAAAACGCTCCATTTCAACCTCAATTTAGTTTCCAAATAAAGGAAGGACTTTATAGCTATGTTTAGAATTCCACCTGGAGAAACGGCTTAACCCTTTCCAGCGAAACGGGAGGCATGATATGATATATCATAGTTTATGAGTTTTCTGTCTCTATCCCAAAGTAATGGCTAGAATAATTAGTGGTTAGAATTATCAATAGTATCCCGAGGAGAATTTAGTACTGGCTACTGGGTACCAAAGGAAAAGTCCCTTTGGAGGAAGAGAGCCCCTAATAAACATCCCTCCAGGGGAAATAAGATTCAGAAATCCATGAATTTTATCATCCGCCCATTATATTATCTTCATTCCTCTCCCAGCCATATCAAAATTCTGTGAAAATCTATAATAAATAATGCTTCGATATTTTCCATGATAAGACGACCTGTTGTTAGGCAAGGACATTTGAGAGTATATAAGATCGAACCAAGTCCAGATAAGACGTCCATGCCCCTGAATAGAACTTCAACGCAAAGGTAAGGCTCGGAGCAAGAATTAAAATCATCTCATTGCACTATCACACACCGGATTAAAGTGAGTGCAAGAGTATGATGTTGTTCAAATGTAGCATATTTGCCCCATAAATTTAATAAATAGACAAGTTGACCACGTCCCAAATGAAATCAGGTAGCTTTTCCCTCTCATCCATTCCACCAGCTCGCCCAGTCATCCACTAACTAACTTTAATGTTTGAAACCCTGCCATAAGACCATGAATGTTTATATTTATATGCGAGTAGTGGTCTAGTTGAAATGAGAGATTTCTATTAATGAACCATTGACATGGAACGAAAAGCGGGCAGACAGGTAGCAAGTTGTGTGAGTAGCCAAGCCAGGCGGCTCTCACAAGCTCCCATCGTCCATCTTACCAACTAAGCCCAACCAACAATTTCACCAAGTGCAATGGCTAATTTTGAGATTGCTACTGTGTTACATGCTAATAACCAGAAGAAATACAAACAAGAATACATAAAAATGTATAAATCCCACTCACTCGTCCTCTCAAATGCTCCCACTCGATTATGCTCTTGCAATTATCATCTTTTTTTTTTCAGACGGGGAGAAAGGAGTTAAGAGAGAGCCGAGCCAGCGTCTCATTACATGATTATGAATGCGTGATGATAATGATGATGTATATTTCTGCCACTGCTCCTCGCCCGTCTGTCCATCCGTCCGTAGAAAAACTGAGACTTTTTGACTTTCTGATATATGTATAAGAATTCATGAACAGGATCCCAGTGTATGATATGCAATTGATATTTGTAAGAAAAGTACTTGAAAACCCCTTTCCTATGCTTTCATCTGATTATTCAAATTTTTTTTTTTTCCTTTTTTCCTCTAGCTTCCCTTCATGTGGCTTGATGGTGTTGGAGTGGAGGGGGCGAGAGTGCACAGTAGCCAAATCAAAATAATAAATGATCCCATAATAGTCAATACATGGGAATCGTAATGAAGGAAGAAGTGAAATGGAGGACATTTATGTGCCAGAAGGGATGCGTATGCATATGAAGGAGAAATGATCTCTGATCATCCCGCGCTCTACCAACAGGGTCGTGATTATGATTAGATGGCTTGGGTTTATTAGCCTAATGTTGAACAAATATAATTTCTTGTACTGTATAATGAAATAAGGAAGTGAGCCATATATAAGTATGAGAGAACAACCCTCCAATGGGCTATCCGAAATGATGCTCTTCGTGGGGGAATTAAGAATTACCACTTGTATCCACCTCAAAAACCGACATAGACACGCACGGAGTTAATGCTAACCATCCAAATAATGTAATAAAAAGAGAAACTTATTTTATGGACAGTAGCCAGAAACGATATGATATGAGGCTCAAATTTGCAATCCGTTGGTTAAGCGTTTTACCAAATTTATCACCGACCATCGCCAGATCGCCACCACCACTACCGCGAATCTAAATTTTCCCTTGTTAACCCAACCAAAGAAAGAGTATGCTTGGGGAGAGTGAAGGCGAAGAGGGAGCGAGCGGTGGGGATGGTGCTGGTGGTCGGTGGTGGTCCTCTCTTGATTTTTTCTTTTGATAAAAATGCTAACTTTTTTTCTTGAGTTGTGTTGCATGCTTGACAAGAGCTTATTATTGCGAAATATATTAATGGATTTATGAAAATGAAGATATTATTTTCTTTTTAAACAATGTGTATATTTTAACCAGCCAACTCAGTCTGGTCTACATACAACCGTATACAATTTTCAGAGGTTTACGTTTTGTTGACAGGGACTTGGCTCTCTCTACTTTACCTCAATGTGTTGCTCACTTCACTCACAACAAGTTCATATTTTTAGTGCCTGACAAGATAACCTATAAAAAACGACAGTATATCATTTATGATTATGTTATTTCTGACAAGCCAACGAGATAATACAGTGCAGGAATGGGAGAAACCCAAAAATTTCTCCTAATTTTTATCATATCTTAGGCCCTTGTCCAATTTGTGTTTCACAATGACCGAGAAACAACGCATATTTCAACAATGACACAACAATGGAGCGAGATAGGATGTAACCTCTTCAGCATGTTCATAGAGTGAAAGGACATTTTATGGTCTTTAGGTAAGTCGTTTTGAATGTAAGAAGTACATTAGGAAAAGAGACCGGACACCAGTGTAGTGAAAGGTGCGAATCAAGCATGAGATTATTATTTAATTGTGTACACATGTCAATTCTAAAAATGCAAAATGCCGTATTATTATTTATGTTGTTCACTTTTAGTTAAATTAGTTTTGCTGAATTGTACACAATTAATTACTTATACATAGGTGCAAAACTAATTGTAAGCTAAGTGCAAGCTACTAAATGTAAAGAATGCAAGATGAACAGTAAATATGTTTTATATTCCCCGTTTTGGTAGCTAAAATAAAACCAAAATAAAATAGAAGGAAAAGTAATTTCTAGCACATCATACTGGTTTTTAACGCTCAAAAATACATTTTCTTTACAGGGAAAAGGCAAGTCCTTCCTTATTACTTTGCGACGAAGTCCGCCAAGTATTGATGATATCTAGTAAGTCTGTCCGTGTGTGTGTCCGCACGATAA